>JBAJNP010001843.1:0-55100 GCA_036877545.1 Yasuhikotakia modesta | reverse complement strand
ACAATGTTCTGAGAATAATCTTATAGTTTTTACAATAACAAAGGTTGGAGTGTTATCCTTCTATATAATTCTATAAATCTTCTATATAATTTTTCCTTACATTACACTTTAACACGTAATGCTTTCATTTTCATATATAATGCAGCAGCTTTATCGTGTAATTCTGACTTTCTCATTTTTTTCTCATCTGATTTTTCTCAAAATCAGATTTTTTATTATTATTTTAACATGGCACTAAATCACCAACTTATGTTACGCCGCAGTTTAACATAAATTTTAGAAGAAAAGAGCTGAAAATGACAAATTAGGGTAAATTTTACATCAAGGCTGAAGCAGAAGGGAGCGAGAGATCTAAAGAGCTCTAAAAAAGTGCTGCTTTGACATAATTATACCATATTTACGCTGCTTGAATAAATCTGGTAAAAACAGTTAAATTAATTAATACAACAGCAATACACAATGAATAAGTTATGAAAATTAGAAAACACTAGCACTCTCTCCTAGGCTAGTGTACACCCTTAGAGGCAATTAGGTGAAGTGAGTGTGAAAATCTCTAAAAAAGTCCAGTCTTGTTTGTTTCAAACTGTGCGAACTGCAGTACAGTGTCTTCCAGTCCTTAGAATCAGTTTGTGTACCACTACCATCTGTCTGTCTGCCTGCCTGCCTGCCTGTCTGTCTGTCTGTCTGTCTGCCCACCCAGATGATAATTTTAGATTGTAAGAATTGTAAGAAGAATTTTAGAAAAGTAAGAAGATTGTTTCCACATAATTTCCAATAGTTATCAAACATGTTAGAAATTTTATTTTGAAGTAAGTTCAAAGAATGTTCAAAACATTCAGTTTTTACTTGGTTATAAGAACAACATTAAAATGTTTACAATGCTGTAACATTTTTAAAACATTCCACTAACTACATGAGAATAAAGTGTTTAATATATGATGTTAGCCAATATTCTGAGAATGTTCCCTGTTAGCTGGATATCTGTGTCCCTTCTGTCTGTCTGTCTGTCTGTTTGACTTGCTATGGTTTTATAATGCGCTTTATATTTTGCTTAATATAGACAAAATTAGGCTAAATAAAACCCCAAGCTTTATCAATGTTGATTGAAAACTATGGGAGCCTTATAATCCCTGCACACATCACTCACTTTAAAACTGTAATTAACACAAACATCAGAATAGCTTTCTTCCCTCTCATTAAAACAGAATAAGGACACATGAGGTGAATGGTAATTTCACTTCACATACAAACACGCTTTTCTGTATAAGCTAATGCTCATACCTGGAGTAATTGCCCATCACTTTGAGCAGAAGAAAAATGATGTGCTACATAAAATATGGGATACTAACACAGTACGGTGTGACATGCATGGATAAAATATGAGATGTTAAATCTGGTTTAATGCCAAGTGAGACCAGAGTTTTCCCTGTGGTTAAGGTAATGACTTTGGAATGATGAAAGTCAGCGTCCTGCTGGTTTTTAGGAAATTCCCAACTCAGTCTTATTCGTTCAGCAGCTTCAGACATGTAGACTGGGGAGGAAAGTTTCATGTCAGTTAGACTTGCCCCAGAGGACATATTAATGAAAGCCACCTATGATGAATCTTTCTGTTCGAACCCCCATTTTTTTGTAAAGGCAGGGTAGATCTTTTCCAGAAACACTTTTGTTTCTTTTGCTAGCCTCTCTTAAATAGCCAATCCTACTGTTAATTAAGGCTTTAATTTTACACTTTGTTTATATATTTGGTAGACACTTTTTTTATCCAAACTAACATACAAGGTACAGTATACACACATTCAAGGTATACAATTTACATTCAAGGAATACATGTGTGTTCCCTGGGATTTAAACCAATATAATTGTAGCTCAATTGTATATTTTTAAAAGGATCTTTTGGGGTCACAATAATGCAAAAAGGTGTAATATAAATTCCTGGAAGAAGAAAAACAGTTTCAGCCACTGTGATTCATACTGTAGTACAATACAGAACAATGGAAACATGCACACACACATATATGTGCGCTTAGCTCCACAACTTTCCTCAGTACAATGTACGTTTAGTTGCCCTGCAGGTGTGAAATCCCTTGCGATAAAACATCCTCTATACAAAAGACGGCTCGTAAAGGTTAAACAAGAAATATAAGCGAGCGGAATAAGGTTCGTATTGAAATTCAACACCACTTCACCACAAACTCAGGAGAGGCCGTCACAAGATTAATGAGCTATTGGGCTAGAGTTCTGCCGTTTCTCATGCACAAGTTTCACATTAGTGAAATAATTAATTTTACAACACTAGGTGCTGTGTCCCTGCTGAGGCATGGCATGTGGCTATGATAAGCATTCACTAATTAACCACCTAAAAGAAAATAGAGGTGCAAGCCACCTTTTGACATTCAAACATTTCGGAGCAAAACAACCTTTCGGTGAGAATGTTTCCAGTCAGCGTGCCATGCCGGGCTACTTCTGTATTCCCTTTTAAAATGCAGGGGTGCTCAATGGGTTTTGATTATGTAAGAGGGCAACTTTGCCAAATGCCCACAGTGAGGATAATGGACCCCTCACCTGGTGTCAATCTACGTGTCGCGGCAAGAATGGATGAACATCAGCTACCGCGTCCCAGCGCTGCCATTTCAGCCCCCAGTCAACATGCCTGAATGCACACGCTGAACTTTCTTCCTGCAGAAATCTCATCTGTGCATTTCTAGTGCAACAGAAATTAGCAAGCATTAGAGTGGAGTGGGGGATATGATAATACCCAAATGCATAAAACATGCGCTTAGAAAGAACGCGTGTCTGTGTGACTGACTCACAGGTAGAAACACTGTCATCGAGGATTCGTGAATTTAGATTTTTCTGAACTCTGTGACGGTTTTAAGCTCAATGCATTATTAATGGCCCCAGCTCAGGAGCAATTTCAAACACCGCATATTTGAAAAGATGGATGAAATATAAGAAAGATTTTTCGGTGTACTTGAGACAAGACTTTTTCTTATTATTTTGAAGGTTGTGTGTGTGTGTGTGTGTGTGTCTGTGCTTACGTGCTGCTTGTCTGTCTATATGTATGGCTGTTTTCTGTAGTGTGCATAAGGAAGTTTGTAAGTGTAGCTACTAAAACTATCTCCATCCAGACCATGACAACAAAACCCAAAACTATGCAAACAGCAATTTCCTTAAACCAGCCATAGTAAACAAGCTAAAAAGGGTGTCCGACAGGCCAAAGCAAAACTATGCACTAACAGGAAATGACCACAGGTTTATACTCAAGTAACAATGTTAATGCAACATATAAAAAACTGGATGTTTTTAAATAAAATGTTTATTTTTTTCCCAATAGAATGTTAATGTTTTTGTTACTTTATGTCTTTTGAAACATTAGGCAAATGCAAATGTTCTTGAGTCTTGAGGAACAGGCAGTTTAAGAACATTGAGGCAACTGTCTATGGGTGATTGCTGGCTATGGGTTTCCATCCCTCAGATTGGACAGTCACTATACTTTAGTGAGCTAATTTACCTGTGCTCCTCACCTAAGCTAAAACATATGTCCAATTTAAACCTTTGCCAGTCGAGAAACTACAGAACAACAAGCTCCTACAGACACCAGGTCAAAAACTGCAGTCTGGCGTCATTCTTTGACAGAAAAGAAATGAAATAAAAAAAAGAAATGCAATAAAGTACTTTGACAACTTGGCTATGACTTTGACGTAGCTGTTTGGAAGCCACTTGCCAAAGTGCTGACAGCTTGAGACCCTCCTGTCTCAGGCGTTTAAGTGAGGAGTCTCTTCCAAAACATCAGCATGACTAACTCATACTTTCAAACTTTCAGACCAAGCCTGGCTGATTTAATTCTATTAAACCTGGTCATTACCACTATAGCCTCCAGGGGGCTGATCCTCAAAGGAGAAACTAACTTGAGTTGTTCTCCAGATAGAACACACAAATCTTTGACAGAGTGCCTGTCCACCATGAAAGATCTGGTCACAAAGCCAATATCTGAAGACCTCTAAACAGGCCGTCTGAAAGCCTGGTCTAAAGGACAGCATTAGTCAGCAGTAGCATTTCCCTAAGCTTAGCCAAGGACTTTGTAATCTGAAGCTACAAGAAAATAAAAACAGAACTGGCAAGCAAATAGAAAGCGGTGGCTTTAGGAAACAGAAAACGCAGTAGAAGCCCCTGTAGATCACTTTTATTGACTTGACCATGACTTTTGATCTCGTCAGCAGAGATATTAGATATAAACACAAGATACTCAAGAAGACAAGGCAGCTTTACAAAGCTATGCAATATGATCAAGCCCTTTCACAATAATACAGAGTACAATCCAATTTTCTGTATCCTGGCTCTGACAGTCTTTTTTATATTTGCTCATTTGGCTGATGCTGTTATCCAGTGTGACCTCCGGTACACTTATTACACCTAGGGCGCCCTTTAGAGGTTTGACCCAACAACCTTAGCATTACTGGACAAGATGTGTAATCAGAAGGTCACATCACCACACAACATACTGCTATATTCCTCTATGTGCTTTGGAAGCTTGTCTTCAGATTGAAAGCTGAAAGAATCAACATGCAACCTGGAAAAAAACAACAACAACATGTATTAAATTTCCATATTTTATCAGGAAAGATCAACAATGACTGCTGAACCTGCTAAAAACATACTTCTACAAACAGAAAGGCCTTCTTATAATGAGATATAATGTATCTTCAGATGATGCACCATGATACAACACAGAATTTGATTGGACATGATCACAGCATACAGGATGTGTACACAACCAAGAATCTCCAGAAGAATTAGAAGAAATTCAGAAGGTAAAAGAATTTTTCAACTTTTGCAGGAACAGGAGTTCTGCAAATAAGACAAGACAAATCACAGTGGGAATCTTTCAGTTTTTAATTTGTGTTTATTTAGAATTAAACAGAAGCTTGTTTATCGCTTCTCAGTGTTTCTCTCCTGAGAAACAGATCCCAGTAATTTCACAGGCATCACCTCATGAAGAAATCCAAACCAGCTTTCAGACTATGGTCAAATTTGCTCACAGTCTGCAAAAGTATTTCTTTAAACAGCAAATTATTAGACCTATGTGAATGAGTGAAATATTTTTATTTTTAATATAACTTTTCCACAGCAACATGTTCCACTAACTATCTAAGAATAAGGTTTTTGATTCATTATATAACATTACAAAAAGTTTTACTAATGTTACTGCTACAACTTTTTGATAACTTGGAAAAACCTATAAAGAACAATAACCAACATTCTGAGAGCATTGCTTGTTAGCTGGGTAGTTGGGCAGAGTTAGCAGACTGCAATTGGTGCCACTAATGTCGCAGAAATTACACACTTCACCTTTAAGAATCATGAAAACATCCGTAAGTAAAAAAATCAGTGATGCATGATTACATAAACTAGAAAAGCACAGTAGCTTAGGGAAATTACAGAAAATAGAGATGACACAGAGATCAAATACAGAGAGTGTAAACCGGAGAAAAGTAATCTTTGAATCAAGAGAAACTGAATGTAAAAAAGCATTGAATGCAGCAATGAAAAAATGAGCTTGATTCATGATATACCAGACATGAGATTATCAAGGTTAGGGTATTAGGATAGCTATCAAGGTAGTGTGCTTTTAATTCTTTTACGTTACTTTATGATTTTATCCATTTCCAGCTACAGTACCTTGTTCAGAAACCATTTACAGATGCTGTGGATACATTTTCTTTCTACAGCTCACAGAGGCTGAAAGTCATGTGCCGGGTCAATCAAGGACTATTTTCCTTCTGGTTGCTTGATAAAATACTGCACTACAGCAACACATACACACACAGTCGCTCCGGTGCCAAGACCTTGAGTCCCTGCTTAGGCGACAGATGGATATTGTCTGTGGGCAGATTAATGTGTGTTCAGTCCTCTAATCCCTGGATGAGAGAAAGAGAGAGAGGCACTTATTCATCCATTCATCCTTTCATTCATATACCACAGGTGTTCCACATGTTCCAATCACACACACAGTATGCAGACAGCCAAGGTATCATACATTACACCCACCGAGGTAAGAGCCACAGTCACATGATGTTTTAAAAGAGGAAAGCTACGTTGTTTCACTGTAGCCACATCTATAATCCCTACATTAAATAGAAAATGAAACTTTCCATGGTAAAAAAAAAAGGAGTAAATAAATAAATAAGTCGGATCATTTTCGACATATGGTCAGTAAAGGAGGAGCTTAAAGGATTAGCTTGCCCAAAAATTACACTTCTGCCAATGCTTACTTTCATGTCATTCCAAACACGTATGGCTTTCTTGTGAAACACATAAAACACTGAAAACATGAAAATCCAGTATTGGCAAAAAAATAAATAACCCACACCCAGTTAGCAAATTTTAGTTATAAGAATGTTTTTAAACATTTACAAGTCTGTAATATTTTTTCTATAATAAAGTGTTCCACTAACTACTTATTAAACAATTAACATAAAGAATATATATATATATGTGTGTGTGTGTGTGTGTGTGTGTGTGTGTGTGTGTGTGTGTATATAATCTATAATTATGATTTATATATAATATAATCAGCTTTGACTATCTTACTGTTAGAATGTTTTATCATAACTCTGTAAGAACTTTAGGAGAACGTTCTGAGCCAACATTCTGAGTATGTTCCCTGTTAGTTGGTCACAGGACACCACATTTGATGAATGTGTAAAACCCATATGGCTATTAAAAATTTTGCCATAGGTTTGTTAGTACATTCTATTGATTGCATAGCTTGCTTTTATTTACAGTTTGTTCCAAAATACAGAGTAAGTAAAAACCTCCAGGAACAGGTTAGCAGTTCATTGTTCATTCTAAATCAAATTTAATTAATGTGCCTTGGGTTGCCTATTAAAATAAGCTCAGTATCCTGCACTACCCTCTGGTCTCTTGCTGTGGAGGTTGCTTTTATTTTTCCTCTAAGCTGTTTCATGGTTTGCATGCCCCACTGCACTGGTATTTACTTTTTTTTATTAAGTTCTCATTAGAATCTGCATGTAATCATATATATGTGAAGATACACATACATATCATATGAAATCTCACTCACTCACACACACACAAACACACTTCTACAAGTGTATTATTCTACAAGATTCTAAACATATAAGGGTAAAATCAATATGTAGCAGTTCTCCAGGGTCAGAGGCCCAAGTGTTAAGCTTTATCAAGCAACTTAACATGGCCAACTGGTTGTCACAGAGCAGTGAGGGGCATCAACGGTGGGCCAAATTGTCAAGTTTCACAGACCATCCCCCATATCTGTGAAAGAGCTCCCAGGACAATGTGTATTACCTTGCCTGTCCCAATAAAACCTGACAAAAAAATGCCCACGAACAGTACACACCAGCGCTGTGCGTCATTCAGGCACGCTACACCCACACTGTTAACTGATAGTGGCCTAAAATGACACCTCAGCATCTCTACAGGGACAAGAGTGGCATTCAATTACAAAGACAACATAATACTTCAGTAGACAGTTTTCCTTTCGATCCCTCAATCTCTTTGCCTGCCTCGACTTATTTTTCCACTACAGTATGTATCTCTCACTCTATCTTCTCTTGTTTTTTTCCTCTTCCTGTTTAAAGCTTCACTTCCCTGTTGAGAGTAGAAGAGGGCAAAATGAAAAATAGTGTTTTCTGTGCTCTGACACCTCATCTGTTTGTCAAGCTTTAATTTCCCATGATGCCATGCCATCGGTGGGTTGCTGGCATGCTGCCTTTATTCTTACAAAGTCACCAGTCAACTCTTCATTTTTTTTATATCTCCTTTCTTTCATTTTTTCTCTAGTTCAACTGAAGCCAAGCTACTTTTCCCCTTTGCATACACTAATGCATGAAGTTTATGGGGGTAAATAAAGAGGATGATTTTTTGCACACTTCCTGTAGCTCCCCTCATAGCTCACAGTTAAAGACGTTTCTATTTGATCATCAGCTAAACAGTTGTTCATTTATTTATTTTGGTGGTCTGTCTATTTGTTCATGGTGGTCTTCCATGGTATGCATAGAAGGTGGGAAGGCATTACCTCTTGAACAGCTTTAAAAGAATAAAATGTTTTCAGTTGCAGCTGGTATTCATTTATGTATGTTATACTTGGCAACCCTTATGCAGATGTATGACAATTGGTCCAGACTGGGAGATATCAACATATTTCAGAGCACATTTTTTTAAAATGACCCTACAACATGTCTACCATAACCATTCACCTGTCAAGGTGCCCTGGTTATGTATCATTCAGACAACTTGGAATTTACTATATGTCTTTATTTTAGCCCCTGACTAGCATCACCATGGAGACTGTTGTGGTTACATAACCCTTGCCTATGAATATGCACCAAGACTCACAGAGTTTCCTGTCGGGTATCCAGTTGTCTGTCTGAAAATATTCACGGGGCAGCAAAGAGATGTGACAAAGGGAAAGAAAAGTATCATGTCACGCACTGCGTTCCCACACGCAAACACAAACTCATGCTGCTATCTGTTCTGTGCCACTAAAAACACACACCGAGGGACAGGGCACAACACACAAAATTACTCACAAAATCTCCAGGTGAGGTTCCAGGATCGATGGACATACAGGGCTTAGTTCAAAGTCATTGATGCATGCATTATAATAAACAGGATATGTGTTAGAATATGTATTTTTCAAAGTTACTTTGGCAAACAGTGACTTTATTTTTAAATGAGCCATATTGCTTGTTATACTCTGAAAAAGTGAAACTAACCTAAGTAGGAATTACAAATAAGTTTTCAGCTCTACTTCCTGCTTTATTTCGCCACACGTCTGCAGTTATCATTAATTCTCCTCACCTCCATTATAATTTGTAATCAAACTCATTTAACATGTTTTAAAGCAACAAGTCCACGACACCAAGCTGTTAATGCTTATCTAATTAGGATCTACATCCACAGATTATCATACTAATCAAAAACTGAGAACAATAGACGTTCCAAGATTTTACAATCAGAAATATAAGCACAGACAAAATGTTAACTGTTAAATTCTGTAACATTTTAAAACATTCCACTACCTACCTAAGAAATAGATTTTTTCTGGTCGACCCTCTTCATGTACACACTTATGACTGACATGTTTGCCCAGCCATAGTGCTGCCCACAATCCACATTAGCTACAAGAAGCTATAGCAGGAAACCGGATGTTACATTTCAGCAAACCGTTAAATTACACCTAGCAGCCTGTTAGTCTTGTTTAAACTGCCATGTTCGGCTAGATGGCCAGCTAGTCAATTAATTACATGTGTTTTCTTTTACTTGTGTTTGGGGGCCTTTTTTAAAAGCCATTGCTGGTGTAATGTTTATTTAATAAAGAAAGTGTGTATAATGACTCCTTAAGATTTATGGTATAATAAACTGGGCCAAATATATGGCTGAACTGTTGTGTTAGTTAAAAGGAACTAAAGTTGTGCTCTAAATGGCATGCTATACACTAAGTGCTCTACAATCTAATGTTATAATCACTAACTGCCACTACCAGTTTTTCACTAATCAGACGAATACACAAGACACGTTTCCCTGACAATAATATAGGTGACTGATCATATAGGATACATGAAAATGAAAACATGGTGGATGTAGTATTTCCAGGATGTATGGATACTGCACTCACACATACTATGCATTACCTACTGTTTTAACGGTTGATAAGTATTAACACTTTTCTCTGTACTTCAACTATAATAAGGCCCTTTCTCAAATTACACTAATTTAAGATACATACTGTACCTTTAAAACAAATGAAATAATTGCACATTTCTGGTCGGAAAGGCCTGGCCTTAATTTAAATGTACAATATAGAAAGTATAATGCAATAGGATCTACACTTAAGACGTACATACATTTGACACCATATAATTTTTCTGTCTGTCTATCTTCACACAGCAGTAATGACATTAAAAGTATCTATCCATCTACTTATACAATCATTACACATTGTTCAAAGCACCGTCCATTGGCCTGTCTTTTTCTCACTCCGCTGTCACTCTTACACTGTTTCTTTAAATCTGTGGTAAGGTGGCCAGCCCTGACACAGAGAGCCATTAGGGTGAGCCACTGCAGTCCATTACTCACCTGCCTATAGGAACTGGTGGAGGTACTTTAGCCCCAGGCTTCACAGTTGGCCCTATACATTCTGTAAACCAGGACTCCACCAGAGTGATGCTGTGTTAACTTAAGAAGCTTTACACCTGCAGATTGAATCCTGGGCCAAGAATAAAGAGCAAATATATATGACATGATGGAGATAGATGACACTGAGTGAAAATATGAATATGAATTTGTCATTTGGTTGCTATGAATCCCTGATATTCCTGTTCTCCTGCGCATAATGCAAAATGTCGCATCAAATTGTGTCTGCGCTGGGAAGAGATTGTGATGACTTAAAGGCAGGGTAGGTGATCTTTTCCAGAAATATTTATTGTTATGGTTAAAAGGTTCTTCACAAGTGCCATAAATATATTTATTTATGTCTTTTGCAGAAGGCGCAGGGCCATAAAATGTTCATCCAATCGTTGTATTTGGATCAAATGCAATGATTGGATGCCCTGTCTGTCTGTTACACTATGTATTTGCATACCTCTTTGAGAGCACTCTGAAGGGAGGGATTATTGCTTACTGCTATTGCTAGTTTCTCCACAGTTGCTAACTTTACCTTTAAATCTTATGCAACAGTGTAAATCATTTTATGTCACAGTAATGGTATATTTACACATTTTACACAACCAAACTGTAAGGTCATGTCATTTAAATTTGAAACATCACATTTGAAACATACATCATACACAGTCTCATCTCAGAAGAAGCTTGTGTGAATGATAGATAAATGAGCAAAAAGGCTTTTCAAAAATGATGTTTGAAATGTTGATCTGAACCCATCCCTTTAAATGAGTTGATACAGTAATTACTTCAGAGGTTCACACTGAGAGGGCAAATAAGAGACGAGACAAAAAGGAGAGAGGCAGAAATCTTCCGTCAGAAAGTTTCAGGTCTGATTCAGTAATGATTCCCTCAGAGGCTGCCCAGATTCTAATGAGCAAAATGTAAATGATGCTTCTAAATTAGCAGGGAAATATCAGAAAAGGGCTTACTGGAAAGCCACAGTGGCAGGCAGTGTTTTTCTCATCTTATTCAACTATCTCTCTTTAATTCTGCCCCGCTTGCTCTCTTTCTCTTTCTCTCTCTCTCTCTTTCCCTGAAGCTGAATTGATGCTGCTATCTCAGGGAATTATTTTATCAAAGCCACTTTCATCCCTCTCTCCTCCAAACAAAACTGCTGAGTATCGCATTATATTCTCAGCGCTTCAGACACATTGTTTTGAAAGTGTGGGGGTAACTGTGACCCTGAGGGGCAAAGCACAACAATATTAGCAGAGCAAACAAATAACCCAACAACATTAACTCATAACTACTGTAAACAACACAGAAACACAACAGAATACACACAGAAAAAGTTTGAAAAATGCTACTTAAAAACCAATGAAATACTTATTCTACCAGAACATTAGCATTAGCAGTTAATAATGGAACAATGAATTCAAAATGTTTTTATTTTTTATGGAATACTACGGTGTTTATAATAAATTATTTATCCATGCACATCGGTTTTTAAAATGCATCTGCCCTTATTATCTTTAATTGAAAACATTAACCTACGACATTAACAGAACAACATCTCATGGTGAGCTGGCAAATCCTGAGGGCAGGACTATATTGACTGTCCAATGCCCAGGCAGTTTCTATTTTTTCCATCCAATGATCCAATCAATTCCTGAACAACGGAATCAAATCCTGATCACTTTACTCGGATATGCATCACCATAGGGAAGACAACCACTTCATTTTTATAACTTAAAAAAACAGCAAAAAAGGTGTGAAGGCTGCTATTTATGGAAGTTTTCTAGAACATGAAAGGTTGAGCCACACAGAAACCAGAAAAGAAAGAGAAAAAATTGTAGTAGCAAACCTTCAGTGTTGAGGGAATGGGAATGCCTATAGGAAGATTTCTTCAGATATTCAAAACTTTCTTCTCTTGGCACCCAGTCAAAGTTACATTATTCCAAATATGAAGAAAATGAACAAAACAAAGGTGTCTCCAAATAAGTTTGAAAAATAGTTTGATTATAATTAAATGGGTACATTTTTTAGACAATATCGATGTACAAAGTCAAAGTTACAGTAGGTTATATTGTTTTACAAAGATACTTGTTTTCCAAATGCAGTGTTTTCAAATCTGTTTCATTTCATGCAACTTTTCTCTGCTTAATTAATGTCATTCTGTTCAAATCCCGAAGGCTAACATATGGTGGCCAACCACGGCTCTCCAAAAACACTGAGACAGTTTAACCAAGAAAACAGAATCTTGCATTCAATGGCAACGTTTAATAAAGCTAGCATTGCAAACTTTCACTGCCATTTCACACAAGGGTGCAGCTAACAAAAGTGTAGACCGTGAAGCGGGAGAGAGAGTGAGAAACTATGATGGAAAGATGCAAACATTTCTGGGGATAAAGGGTTGCCTGAGGTAAGGGGGGCAAAAAAAAAAAGAAAATTTAACCCAATT
The DNA here is from genome assembly GCA_036877545.1 of Yasuhikotakia modesta. NCBI lineage: Eukaryota > Metazoa > Chordata > Actinopteri > Cypriniformes > Botiidae > Yasuhikotakia > Yasuhikotakia modesta. The sequence goes on along the minus strand of JBAJNP010001843.1, from coordinate 42,490 downwards.
TTTTTGTGCAAATATGAGAAGTCTTGTTATCTTGCTAAGGAAAAAATGCCGCTTTCAGCATTTTTTTATTACAATGAGCAGATATTGCTTACAAGCTATAAATTACTTTTTAACACTCACCAGATTACAGACACTAATACAAATGTAAAACCAACGACACCAACTTTCTCTCCATCTCTCTTTTTGTTGTCTGTCTCTTTTTCTGTCATTTGCTTGACAGAAATATGCTGTTGCAGATTAACCATATTAAAAATGTAAAATGTATATTCAAGGAAAATTTAAATAAACATTACAGGTACAGTGACAATCTGAGTGATGGCTGGACAAAACAATGATGTTAATGTGGATATGTGTGAGTTAAAAATAAACAGACGCGCGGTCAACTTGGAGACAGGAAGTGAAGGTGAGCAAGCAAATAGAAAATAGACACTGATATGCCCTTCCTAACTTTGCTATTTGCTAAAGCTGCTTGTAAGAAATGCTGAGAATGCAATGTGCTGACCCACATACATAGTACCTGTTCCCTACAGACAACACCGGCTGCTCTCTCTCTCTCTCTCTCTCGCTCTCTTTCTCTCTCCTCAGATTCCCCATTGTTAACACTGTTCTTCAGTACTTGCATTTTGTATTGTCTTGTCACTTCATTCTTTGCCATCTCACCCTTTTCCTGTGCAGTCTTGAACAGCTCTGTGCATTTTTCACCTTGAGCAATGGTGGGCAGAAAAGCAGATGCTAAGGCCCATTGAGATGTTCAAATCAATGAAGTCATCACTACTATCTGCTGTCTGGCTCTTGTAATCCAGCTAATGTCACTGTTTTCCTCATTCCCACTGTTTTCTGTGTTATTTGTTTTATATGAAAGCTTTATACATACAGCTGGTTTGAAACAGTGTAACATTAACAATGTAACAAACAATGTAAAAGAGCCCTGTATAAATATGAATATTAATAATCTTTAATTGTGCTGTTTTATCCCTGAATGTTTTGGATGGTGAAACGCTTTCCCTGCTTAATACGCAGGATATTTTTTTCTGTGGGGTCTGAAATCTTTGCCCATATGAGCAGTGTTATTCATTACAAATTATACTACCAGCATAACAGTTTGACTACAAACCTGAATTGAACAATGAGCATGAATTTTGGAATGTCTCCTTTAATGATAGCAAATATGTGAACTGCTGTGGACTACAAGTTTGTGTCCTGATAATCTATGCTTCAAAGTATCAAAGTATTAACTGAGAACAGAAAATCTTCTGTCACACTATGTTCTGTCAACATGTAAATGTCACACTAGCATATTTAAGGCATAGTTCAACCAAACTTAGGGGATAGTTCAGTACAAACAATTTTTGTTCTTACTATTAGGTCATTTCTTCAAAAAAAAAATTATCTTCTGTAGGACACAAAAGAAGGTATTTTGAGAAATGCTTTTGCCTCATACAATGAAACTCAATGTTGTTTGGTTACCATCTTATTTCAAAATATCTTCTTTTGTGTCCCTCATAAGCAGAACAATTCATACAGGTTTGGAATGACAAGAGGGTAAATAAATGAGGAATTTTAATTTTGGGGTGAACTATCCCTTTCATTATTGTCTTTAAAATGCAGAAACTCCTGATTTTAAACAACATTTCTTTAATGCTAAATTAGATTTGACACAATTCATCATTCATTGTTTTGGTCTTTCTATCATTGTACAAAGCTACAGCATGGATTTGTGCTGACAAGGCTCGCGCTGTTCAACACTGATGGGTCTGCTGACAGCATGACATCTGATTGAAATCTGTTCAACACATGCTGGAGTTTCTTTCCAAAAGATCTAATGTTGCCTGTGATTGGTAGTGGTGTAGCCATCTTCATCATTTCATTTCAATTACATGTCGGATCTCTGTGTTAAAGGCCCTAATAAACCCAGTCTTCTGTGTTCAACTGTGATATCACAGCCTGCCATGTTTCTACCCACCGATCTGATGACCAGCATTTCACAATAACAAGTGAAAAGAACATCAAAGAGACGTCACACCCTGACATAGTTTGATGTTTAAAAACCCTCCCCAGAGACTTCAGACCAAACATTACTGTCATTTAACAACACATCAGTGCAATCGGAAGAGGAGCAGTCCTGGTTTTTGACATTTATGACTGTTGTACAAAACTTAAAAGAGAGAGAAAGCACTGTGGAATACAGTATGTGGGTCTCTTACAAGTGTGTGTGTGTGTGTGTGGGATGGAGGTTGTGCTCTCATGTAAATGCACACAGATGACATACATGCAAATACACACACACAAACACATGCAAATACACACACACAAACACACACACACACCAAACTGTAAGGATTTAAAATGGGTGACCAGAATTTAGTGAAGACAGACAAATTAAATGATCCACATCTAAGGAAAAAGGTAAATTTCGAAAGGCAAAAAATGTATGCATTTCAGGGCCTATATATATATATATATAAATATATATATATATATAATGTATATATGTAAATGTATATATATATACACACGCATAAACATATTTGTGATTACTCCAAGTGATGGAGTGATAACTCCAAAACCAACATCCTGCTTTTGACAATGGCTCACAGTCATTACAGTTGAGAACCACTAATTTAAATCATATTTCAGGTAAGAGACCATTCAGAGGCCTTTCACTATATAAACATTCTTAACATTCTCTCAAAACCAGCCCGATTCAAAACTACAGAATGAATCAAAACTGAGACATCTTAAGGCACTGTGTACAAAGTTTAACTATCTTGCCTGGCACAGACAATGTCTTGCCATAAGTTTAAAGGAATATTTAAAGCAACCACTAAAATTAGTTCAACTACAAGAAAATACAGATAACATGCTAGGAACAAAGTAGTTTTAAACAATCTGAACTAATTTCACTGACATAGCGCTTTTCAAACTTGCCTGTTCACAGTTATTTGGACCTGAATTATTTTGTGCAGATATTTCTTCACCGTGTAATTATGTAGATACACTTATTTCTTGCACGACAGATCACTCACTATAATCACGTCCTTCTGAAAGAAAAGAGAGAATAAGAATGAGGTGAAATGAAATCTTCTCATTATCCCTGTTTGTTATGTAACCATCGGAGACAAAGCTGACAAATCTGAGCAAAACCTCCATATAAAAACATTTGTAAAAATACAAAAAACATGTTTTTTTACTGGAGAAAATGCAGGAAATGTTCTGTTGGTGTTGGCTGTTGAGTGTGTTTTAGGGTTAAGTTATATTGTTTATTTAAAAACAATAACAGTCACTAGGAATGTCAACATTTAGAATGGTAAGTGTGTCAGTGCTCTGAGTGAATTTCATTTCTTTATTATGTCCAGCTCATAATGAGAGATAAAGGGAACAAGGTCCCAAATATCAACTTAGTGTCAATGTGTGTGAGATAGGTGAGACAGAGCTCTGAAATCTCATCACTATAAATGATTGATCATGCCAAAAATGTGTAGTCCTGGTCTAAGCCATTATAAAGTTGACAAACAAAACTGAGTGTAGCTCATTGAACATTGTTCACATTACATGTCCAGTGTATCTGACCCGGTATTGTGCCACAAACATATTCACCCGTATCAAAGTGCAGTATACCTGTTCTACCCTCTACATCCTTAATTTAAGGTCACTTAGATGCCACCCTTATGGAACCTTTAACTCAATAAACTCTAGTCACTTTAAACAAAGTTCTTTACAAACCCCTTAATACCTACATAAAAAAACTCAGGACAACATTTTTTTCATTATCCCAGTACCACCTCTCACACCTTAAAGTCCAAATTAGAATTTCGGTTCCTCAGTTCCTCTGTTTGTTTGGGAAGATGAGTCAATACATGTTAGGCTGTTAAGCACAAGATTGTGTCCTGACACTGATAAATGAATGCCTCAAAAATAAATAGATAAAAATAATTAAAACTTTGGAGAAAAGAACAGAAATAGGGACAAAGAAGAACTGTGGATGGATGGTAAGAAGAAACAAATAGAACGAACAGAGAAGTAAGGGAATGAAAGTCACTACTGGACTAGACACTATTATAAACTATGGGGTGAAGTTAATGGCTCCAGTCTTCCAATCTGACTTTCGATTGGTCTTTCTGATGAGCAAGTTCCAAAAAGTAACAACAAACAAATCAACAAAAGACGTATAGAGTCGTTCCTGTTTCCAGATGAGATCTTATTAGAGGAGAACAGAGACAATGAAGAAAGTGGAGCGTTATATTAGCAGATCAAGTAAAAGAGTTGAAGAAGAAAGTAAAATTTCACGCCTTCAACTTATGCTAATGGGAGTCAAATGACAGAATTGGTTTCTTTTAAATCAGCAATTTATGTTGTTTAGTGCTATTTTCAGAAAAGAAGCAACAGCTTTTAAATGACTAGTGGTTGCAAAACTGTGGTTGTATGTACCTTTTTCTCTACCTTGGCAGAAAAAAACAAAAATAAATGCATGCATGCATAAATATTAAAAAATGTAGCAGAACTGTTCTTCTAACTCTGTTAGTCCATAACAAGTGCTGAAAAACCTGTCCATGGCGGTGATTTAAAATTCAAATGTCAGAAATCATATAAACTTTTCATAAAACACAAGGTCAGCCAATGCATTTGACTGTCTGAGGAAATTAATGGCAGTGTGAGTTTAGCACAACGTTACAGCAACATTGTTGCAACAAGTGCCCTTCTCTTTCTTAATCAAAACCTGCTAGGGCTTTTCTTCCACATGACTGCTCTCACCTGTCTGCACGCTTTTAAAAACACAAAACCCCCACACATTCCCCTCATGTATTTTATGCTTGCCACAAAAAGGTCTGTATTAATATTCAATTGCATTCTGCGCAGGCTCATGAATTAGTAATTAGCCACCCTGCACAGGATACGTCAGATGTGTTTGGAACCACAGTGTGAAATGAGAAGCAACCAGTCGGAAGACCATTAATTCTCTGCTTTGTGTGTGTGTGTGTGTGTGTGTGTGATGGAATAAGCTTGGAAGAGTGGAAGCCCCCTCAAGAGCAAAGCTGTACCCATCTCGCCAAAAAAGCGTGGTAAACCTAGAGAGGATAGTGTCTCACTGTGTGACTACTGTGCTCAATTATAACAGAAATTATTTCCAGAAGTTATTTCTAGTGGTTAACAGAAATTAGTCCACTGAACTCAAACATTGTTCAACTTATAGTTAAAGTTAAAGACTCAGGGTCCTTAATTGAAGGTCCCTAGCAGTACTGTTGCAGTTGCAGAGCAAATCTAATTCAGGAAAATAATTCAAAATCAATAATTCAAATCTGACAGGAAAAATAATCAAACAGCCAAAAATACAACATGACTGTAATAAACTTCAAGCAAATCTAATTTGTACTTTTTGTAAATGTAATGTAAAATATGTATGTATAAATGAAACATTTAAATAAATTAGAATGGTTCTGTATTAATATCATACTTAATACACCATGTAACAGTGGGCCCTGCTTCATCTGTTTGCCGTGCAGAACCCCCCCCCCCATCAACCCCCCACAACCAATTTGCCACCCCTCCTGGCCTGAACATGGTTAAAGTAAATACAATATCATAGAGACAAGAACAAAACAATAATAGTAACAAGTTTCATGAGGCACATCTACACTGAATCCTCAGCTTCATCACTTTCCTCTTTTTCCAGGAGAATGGAAGGTCAAAGGGCAAATGTGACCTATTTAGCTTCCGACGGCCTGCATCTGGCAGCCACCTGGTGCTCTTCCTCTTCTCTCTTTTCTCAGTCTCTCCGCATATTTTTGGAGACCTTCTGGTACTTAATCAAACCCTTATTATCACTCCTCTTCCATTTGAATTGGCTGACACGTACAGGGGCAGAACCCCTTTCTCACATACCTGCCCTTTTTCGCTTTTTCCCTCTCTCTCTTTTGTTCCCTCTCCTTGTCCACACCTTGAGCTAATCACGCTAAGCCGGTGAGAAGCAGAGAGACTTGTGAGCGATTGTGAGAGAGACAATAGTCCTTGTTAGACCTCCTTCGTTAGTAGATTGTTCTCTGTACTGCAACTCATGCATGTGCACATATAGATTTTCATATATAACATGGTCAGGTAATTCTGTTTGTAATTCTGAGTTTCTATTCTAGTTAAAATTGAAAAAAGAAAGAAAACTGAGGAAGTATTATGTTAAAAACAATATTAGAATAAGCTAGGCTTGCTGCTTAATACCTATAGCTAACAGGGAACATTCTCAGAACGTTTCCTAACATTCTCTAAAAGACCTTAAAGTTATCAATAATATTCTTGCAGTAATGTTGCAGTAACCTTTTAACGGTATGCTCAAGTTGTTAGTGGAATGTTTTAAAAGCATTACAGTGTTAACAAATATATGAATAATATTTATTTAAATAAGCAATAACATTAATACATCTAAAAAAGGATGTTTTAAAAAATTCTGGAACATTGAACCCATTTTTGTTACTTAATGGAAATTATCAGGAAATGTTCTTACTACCTAAAATTGGTATCTGGATATCAGCATGACTTATGATATTGTTCTTATAATAACTTGTTGTCTATAAACAACAAGCTATTATCTAGTAACTTACAGATACAACACAATAGGGCCATTTTCCATCAACAGGAATAGTTCCAATAATCAATAAACCATTGTCCAACAAATACATATACAAGCACGGTGTTATATAAATGTGGGTAAATGAAATATAACTATGTCAAACAAACTTGTATTGAACATCAGTCTTGTGTTATGTTTACAGTGCTAACCTATCCAATTACATGGTCTCTTCTTTATATAGCATAAACCTGTACATACTGTAGCCGAGAAATAATAAGGATATACTGTAAATAGAAACTGTAACTCTCCTATTTCTGTACATCTATCAAGAAATCTATTTCAGTCTATCAACAGTGACCGTTGGCTTGGGAATAGTCTATATTTAAGTTACAGATAATAAAGGAACAGAAAAGTCCCACTGCATATTGACCGGCTGACACGGATGTGATGTATGGATGTATTTTGGTGAAGACAAAAAGTAATAAAAAATAATAATAATCGCCAAGCTATCTTGACTCCTCATGAATCAAAATCCATGCCAGCCCAAGCTCGCGTGCCAGCTAGAAAACACCGGGAAATAAAATCGATGGTGAATGTCATACTGTGGAACAGTTATTCCACAATTAAAAGAATCCCTGATGGACACAGTACTGGACCACCTGAGAGAAAGTTATGGTCATAATTACAAAGCAAAACACTTTGAGAGTTAGATTCTGTGCAGCCTGTCTCTGAGGAGAAAATGTGTTTGGGCTCTTCCATATTATCAACAGGGAGCAGAAATGTACAACGTGTCTTTGTTTAAACCAATAAGGAGAAGAAGAAAAATTGTGGCAAACATTTTGCCTGCCAACTTTACAAAACGACTGTATGGAAAGACAGAGGCCATTAACTTTGTCACAGAACTGAGAGTGTGTTTTGATGAAAGTAAACTTTCAATGTCTGCAGTCATGAAGAAAAATTCAGCACGGTCAAAGTTTTTTTTTGGGTAAAATATATTTTTTTGCATTGGATGTTTCTCTTTCTTAAAAACCCTACTGTAACAAAATGCCTTTCTCTTCAAAAAACAGACAATAAAAAATTGATTGAGTCATTCTGCACTACACAGGTTTTTAGTCAATAAAATTCCCTCCTGAATGACACTGTCATCTCCCTAATACCACCTGCAAACCATTAGCAAACCATCCTTTATAGCTGTGATGCAACTATTGTTTTTTTAGGGAGGAGCAACATGGAGACATACTATCCTGCAGACTGAGCTATTTGGGTCATAAGGACGAGAACACGGGCTGAAACAAATCTCTTCAGTACAAGCAGACAAACAGTGACACACACTGTAGAAAGCACACACATGCTGAGCAAGGTGGCGACTGATGTATCAGTGGCCTAAATGAACAGTGTCATTGAATCCCGCCCTCTATGACAATAAAGAGCTCATATTGTGCTGCATCCAGCATACAGACAGCCAGACTTCCTTTAATTGATCCCCATTGTGAAATCCAGATCTTAACAGCAACCTCAAATGCAAAAAGAGTAAAAGAGATAATGTTAAAATGGAATGCAGAGAGAGAGACAGTATGTTTAGAGAGAGAGAGAAAGTGAGACAGACAGGCAGAGCAAGAGAGAGAGAGAGAGAGAGAGAGAGAGGAAAAGAGAATGCATGCAAATATTCCCAGCATAAAAGACTCTGCCCCCAAGGACACTGCATTAGCATTCTGAGATCCAAGCCTGATTACTGGCACACCACTCTTTGCTAAGCTCTGTATAAAAGAAAGTTTCAAAAAGAGAGGGGGGGAGAGAGAGCGAGAGAGAGCGAGAGAGAGAGAGAGAGAGAGAGAGCGAGTGAAGGTCTTGGAAGTGCTACACAGTCTTGTCAATAGTTGCTATTGACCCATCCCACTTTTCCTTATTAAAGCTCCAACTCTTTGGCCTGCTATTGGCGGGAGGCACTTTAATATGCTATCGTGCTAGTTTATTCTGTCATACTGCTGATAGAGGGTATTTCCGCATTGATTACACCTCTGGGATTAGCCTCAGTGCTAATGCATGAGAGCCAAGTCTTCCACTCGCTTTATTTTCCTCTCAGTGCTCTCTTTATTTCTCACTCTTGTCAGTAACACTTTATAGTAACCACTTCATGTAATGCATCTGTAACATTTCAGCTATTAGTAAATTTCTTATTTATAGAGCGCCAGTTCCTACATAATTAATAGATCAAAAGTCTCATTCCTTTAAAAATGCATTTATTTATAAAAACATTTATCATTGATTAATACTTACAAGGCCTGAATTAAACTGTTTTGAATGCCTTTATACCAAGATAAATCATAAACTCATATTTAAGCCATCCTTCACTTCTAATTACAAACACTTTAGAACTATTACTATGAGGTAATTTAAGTAAATGTCCTTAAAAATTGTATTTACTTGCTCATTTATGATGAGTGTTTGCCCTTTTTCTCTAATTCCAACTCACAGCTTAATGCCAATTTGTACACAGGTCATACGATTTAAATTCACTATTTCAATGCATCACACGCATATTTAATATCAAATTTATGAATGTGTCAAATCTGATCAGAAAGAGTCAGTCAATTGGTCGATTTATCTTAAGCTTGTCTGCTTCACCTTTCAGGAGATTTTGATCCCTCTGAGGCAGCCTGAAATGAAATTAATTATATCTTTTGTGAAAATAGATTACAGCCATAAGCCCTAAGAACCCATCAGTGTCACCTTTAGATAAGCTTTCAAAGAGTTAGATTCTAAAAACTTGATGAAATAAGCCTTAAGAAGGATTCTCACACACACACGATTATAGCACATAACCATTTAGTGAGTTCTGTTTAGAAGATTACCTTACGTTCGCTTACATATGCAGTAATGCTTTTACCATGTCTATAATAACTACATATCTGTCAGTCACAATTGATCCATTTGTGTGCAGTATGTGTTTTTCATGATTTAAAGACGGGTCAGTCATTTACATTTATTCATTTGGCAGACGCTTTTATCCAAAGCGACTTACAGTGAATTCCATGTATACATATTTATTTTTTCTTATCAGGACTTGCCTTCCCCTGGGATCGAACCCACAACCTTTGCGGTGTTAACGCAATGCCCTGCCCATTGAGCAAACAGTAAGGTAGTCAACCTTTTTCAGAAATTTAAAATGCATTGCCAATAAAAACTTTGCAGAAAGCATTTATATTTTGCTCTTGTGATATTCACAGGTTTTGTACGAGTTGTTCGAAAACTGTTAGCATACTTGCTATGACCTAAATTAGTTAATGCTAAAACACAGAAATTGAATTTCACAGCAGAGGTCTCTTCAAGCAGAGCTGATAATGGCGCTCTGGCTATGTATTTGCACAAAAGGTAAACAATCTTATTTATTCATTTATTTACATGTTTCTCCTGGATATAACTGACCAACCGATTAATAAACCCTATTTCTAAAATGTGTCTTCTGTCTAAATGGCTAAACCAAACTCCTTGCATATGTGTATTTACAGTACATCAGTAAAAATACAGGCTTGCTCAGGCAATAACTTTCTCACTTCCAAGACCTCAAGAGGATAATTATGTTGTTCCCTGAGATTGTGTATCTGTCCTGTGTCTGCTGTCAGTCAGTATCCATCATGCCAAAGATCATCATGTGCGCGCGCACGCACACACACACACACACATACACGCACACTGTCTCAGTACTGCCAGAAGAGTGGAACTGATTGATAAGGGCGAGTTTGATAACAGCATACTAGGGGTCAGCTTGAGTGGAGCTCCGGGGATAAATTGATTGTGGATAGAGTGAGTGGCATTCCAAGAGTGTATGGTGATGGTTCCCTGGAAGTGCACTGCATGAGGTGGAAAGGACAGGAGATGTTGGAAGCTGTGGCTGACTTTAATGCAACGCTCCACAATGCCTATCAATGTTGTGTCATTTTGTGTCAGCTTGGTTTCCTGTCAGAAGCTGCTTCTAGTTTAAAGCTACAAAAGTGTTTTGGATTTCACCAAACAGAGATCTTCTCCTGGCTAGGTCCTCACAAACAAGCTTGTCCAGTTGGCAATAGACAAACAGGTCACACTGACCTGGTCTCTCTTCAGCAATCTTGCCTGTTCAGCTTTAAAACAAAAATACTTGGATTTCAAAACTGCAAATACAAAATGTATTGATTTATGTTTCAAAGTTCTAAAAAAATACAAGTACAATACATTATGTCAGGGTAGTGGGAGATGGGTGGGTGTTTTTTAAATAGATAGTTTTCATTTCTGATAAATGTAGTAGAAAATGGTCACAGTCCTTCTTCGATGGTCATTTTACAACGTTAGTCTTTGAAAAAGCTTCACAATTATGTGATTATTTATTACTTATCTGAGGCAGACAGAGGCGCAGCCTACAAACGAAGTTTCATGGCTCCTGTAGATAAAGCACCTTCAAAGATAACACAATATCAATATGACAAGAACCCCTAGCCAGGGAAGACAACAGAAGATGGAATGAAAAGAAAACTATGAAAAGCTTAAATATTTTTTTGCCGAAGGCGAACGCACCTGATGATTTCAGGTTTCATCAAAACATCATAAATTACCAGCAAACGAGAAGACAGAGCACAAAAACGCTCTATAAGTTGAAATATTTTTATTAAGTACAGCTGAGACAGAGTACTCCCCTACACAGAAGCAATGGCTTTAATAAAAGTAAAACTTTTCCCACTTGGGCTCTTATTGCAAGTGGGAGAAACATTTTGCAACATTTAAGATTTAGTTTTACTGAGCAAACTGAATCTTGAGCGGGAACGATTTGGGATATGTCCATTTTATGCCCATACAGACTGTTTCAATCTGATATTAATGCTAGACTCAAGCTGTCTAACTGTATGTAGCCATTTGGAAGGCTGCTGCTGCCCCAGGTGTTAATTTAGCCCTCTAAATGACAATGTGTCTCTGCCAGCAGTCAGAATGAATGGGACAATGGCCATTATTCCAAATAATCAGCATTTGGCTATCACAAAGACACTGTTAAAAGTGCAGAGATGAGCAACACCGAGACGCAACGTTTTACCAACATGGCCTGCTGGCACAAAAATAGACCCCATGAACAACACATAGCCTGTGAGTCAGGATACGGGCTCATCATCATCATGGTTAAACTGGTGCTTATGGGGCACAGGGGATGTGTTTATGTGACTGTGGGACATCCCCTACCTCATACATCTACGCGATGAGTGAACACATCAGAGCCCTCATTTAAATTCACAGGGCCCATGGTGGCATTTTAATGGGTGACCCACCCCTCTGAATCAACAAATAGGACCTTGATGTTGAAAATCCTTGGTTTTCTAACACAGAATTCAAGAGGAAACTTTATCTGTAATAGAAATAATAAAAACAAAAGTATTGATTTCAGGGAGACATTTCAATTTAACATTTATCTGTACGCCACTTGTCTCCAAATGGACAGTTTTAAGATAAAAAAAACTGTTATCCAACATCATGTAATAATTTAATCCATGTTTATATATAGTAAGTGTCACTTACAGGCCCAGCTAACTAATTTTAGGATATGTTTCCATAAAGTAACAAAAATGTTTTATATATGAAATTATAAAACCATTATCTTTAAGTTATTATTGGAATGTTTTATATATACATATATACATTTAGAGAATGATTTGAGAATGTTTCCCATTATCTGTGGGGAGCTCATGTGAAGATTTCAGTTGGACCACGTGAAAGTAAATGAAACACATGACATGTTTCTTTGTTCTGAGTTCAGAAAAATCAGACTTCAGTCCTACAAAACTACGTGCTAATGACATGACAATCAAATAAAAAATAAACATGCATTTAAAGTGGCACACTGAACTCAAATCAATCCATGTTAAAAGCTTTGGATTATGGGTTACATAAAGTGCTGTATGCTTATAGATTGTGGGTTTGCTCTGTTTTAGTCAATCAAACAGACTGGTATGGCAGTTATAACAGTTCAACAGTTCAACAGTTGCAGACAAAACCAATAATATAAATGTTACAGTGATTATTTCAAAACTGCTCATAGCTGTGGGAGTAGTAAGAATCCGGCACATTTGATCACCTTTATGATGTCTTTGTATGAGTTGAGATTTATTTCAGCCGTGCCTCAGGCCAACAGACCTGCTTTATAAGACTGTTAGCTGGTGACAACACATTTATTAAGCTTTCACAGAGACTGTCAGAGCAATACACCTCAACATTCTGACAAATCATTTCCCAGCTAACAGTTTTTGGTTGCAAGAATGTTTTCTCAACATTTCCATTAAGAATCAAAACATTACATATGTTATATGAAATGCTCTAGCTAAGCTATAAAACCTTAACATTTTCGATAAAAAAAGTTCTGCTGGTCTTGTAGAAACTTTCCATTCTAACAATTTAGTCTGAAAATATCTCTATAATCTCTCACTACATATGCAAAAGTTTATACACCCTTACAGTTTTGCATAATTTGGTCATAAAACTAGTTTACTATATCATTAAATACGGCCTTAAACAATAGACAATAAACTAAAACATGGGTGAGCCTCTTTTGGTAACAATAACTTTCAGCAAATGTTTCTGTAATTCTTACGGATCAGACCTGCACATTGATCAGTAAATCTAAAACGTTGGTGTTCTGAGATCTCTTTTGCCTGAGACACGGTTCATCAAACATAGTGTTTACTTTAAAACCTGTGAGTGTCTTTAGAGGAAGGTCTGTTCTGGTCAGATAGTTTGGACTCCAGGTGAGCTTGCCTCCTGACTCTAATTAACTTTCTGAAGAAAAGACTATTAAGACCACTAAAGATCACATACTTTATGTACTTTGATCAAATTTCTGCAGAATCCCATGTCATTATTGAACAATAAATAGTGGAAGAGCAAAGTTGATGTTTAACTCCAGCAATTGTAAGTGGAGGAATCAGTGAATGCTGTATCCTAGACCTGCTCTTCATCATTCTTGTCTTCAGCAGATTTCTGTAGCACCTCTCAAGGGACAAACTGTTTACTCTAGCAAGACAAAACCAGTTCAACTGTCGGAGTCACTCCCACTTCAGCAAGCGACTGTTCACTTTCTGTCTCTTTGTTTTAAAGGTCTGGCACCATGAGAATTATTACTGTTCAAGCATGACTGCAAACAAGCACTGCATTTCTCTGTGAGGCAGCCGGCTCCCTCCTACCGATGAGGAGTATCACACTGTGAGGGCATCAAATCTCAAAAACAAACAAAAGAACATCACATTACTGCAGCAGTACACAGTCCTATTTGAACACCAGGAGCTGAACTGATGACCAGAGACATTAGAGCATGAATGCAGAGGGTATTCTAAGAACCTATTGAGAAGGTTAAAGAATGATTACAAACTTCTCAGTTCATGAATTGAAATAGCTTTAGTCTGTGGTTTATTATTTTAAATTGTAAGTGTGTGTGTGTGAGCGCTCCTGGTATTCACTACATTGTGGGGTTACTCTCTCTCTCTCTCTCTTTCTCTCTGTCTGTCTCTCTCTCAACTTTTTCAAGTTTAAATATTCATTATGATTTCCAAAAAGCTCAGCTTATTCTGGTCTTACCATCAAATCTAGCCAAAAAAACACCACCTGATGATATTGTTGAACTGGCAAAGAGAAAAAAAGTCATTTTTTCCAAGAACAGCTACTTTTAAAACATAAATCATAAATCTGCATTTTAAAGAAGTTATTAATCTTAGTCAACCACTGCATCAGAAGAGAAAGTTATTGTACAAGAGAATTTACTTCCTTCTACAGGATGCCAAGTCTCGTGGAAACAGAACATTGTTTCATGAATGTTATATCTGTGATATTGAGTGCATTTGTTTAACAGGAATTTCGCTGTACTGCAAGAATGACAGATGGCTGGAGAGTTTGGAATGTGTCTGTTGCTTCTCTCTGCCAATAACATCAAAGAGATATGTGTAAACATCACTTCTCTGTGTGAAAAGAAGTTCACTACAAATTTGAGGCTGGCAAGGAAAAGAAACACAATTGCGTACTGAGCCACATTAACAACATGCTCTTAAAGGGCTCAAATGGGGTCTGTCATCACATTCAATATTAATGTAAATGCAATGAATAATAGAATGAATGACATCACAGACATCAGCAAGGGAAGTACAGGATGTACAATGACCCTAAAAGTATTTAGCTACTTGAACCACAATGAAAAATTAATAAACTTAATTAGATGATGTAGTATCCAACCGGAAAGCATTGGCAAACAAACAATGCTAAACCTTTACTCAAAAATAACCTCACTTGCCATTTTTCAATTAACTTACTGGTCCATTTTAGTGGCTGTATAAAGTTTACACAGGTTTTCTAGAAGAGAATCTATGACTTAATAGCAACAATAAACACTAAACAACAATAAACAATAAAGACTTTGTCTTAACATTTAGATACATGTAAAAAATTGCTATCTTTCTTTCAAGGATAACACTGGGTATGGTAAATAAACTGTGAACTGTCACTTTAAGTGGGGAATTAGAATAGCTTAACATTGCAGATAATATTAAACTCACACCCTGTTTCAGTAATGAGATCTCAACACAGAGTTGACTCATGAAAACAATCATTCAATTTTCCAATTAGCACTTCCTTGATTAAGATAAGTATGTACGTGTGTGTGCGTGCATGCATAACTTGATTACTGTAATTTAATAAGAATAGCATGGCTTTATAAAGACTCAATAATATAAGGCACACTAGGAGAATATTACGGGTGACTTTTAAAGTGTTCAATGCAATTAAAACAGAGACAATGACATAATATTTTAATTAGCCGAGATGTTTATTGAACCAAGTAATCAAAATTGAGTTATGTTCAACATAAGACTATTAGCATATCTGTGTGATAATCCCTGTAGATTTTACACTGTGCCCGAAATGTCTTTTCTTGGTTCTTTTATTGACAATATTAGCACAGACAGATTTTGGTAATATAATATGCAGATAACTGAGGCCAAGAGCAAAACATGATTGGAAGCATTTATATCGTGGCATCATGGGACCATATTGTATAATTTAACTTTTTAAAGTGTGTTTAATTGCCATGACAATGTATATTCAATACAATTTAGATATTTTTTACTGTAACATCTAGAATATTTAAATTGCACTGTAAAATAGCTTTCCTGAGATTCAGTTATCAAAAGAAAATAAAGATGCATGTTGTTTTAAATGCAGGAAGAATTTAAAATGCCTTTCCTATTGCCCCAAACAATGCCAGTAAACAGTCTTGTAATGTTCTCCCATTATTTAATATATATTTAAATGGGCTGAGAAAAATATATAACTGTGCAAGTAAGTAAGTGATGCTGGATTGGGTAATTCAGTAATTCTGTAAGTGAGTGTGTGCCTGTGTGGGGGACAGTGAATTTATATGACACAGAAGTACTTAATTTCCCTGAGGAAATTAATTTGCTTAGCTGTAAGTAGTCAGAGGGAGAAGATGAATGCTGACTAGTGTCTCTGACGCAAATACTGAAGGTACACAAATACATCAGGCCCGTGAGAGATAGTGAGGCATGCCTGAGATATGCATAGCTTTAGATTTTCCACTGTAGAGACAGCGTGCTTTAGACAGACTAATAGCTTTCCCTCTGCAATAACAGAAATCACACAAAGGCATTTTGCCAGCAACACTCCATAACATTTAAAAACACAGTCATTTATGGAACCCAATTTATAGAACTTCCTGTAATTTAAAGCCTCCGCTATTAAATGTTCACAGACTATAAAAGACTTTTTACTTTCTATTGAGCCTCATCCTTTGAACTGTAGTTGAAAGGGGCATCACAAGGGGTCATGGCCAGCGTACTGTCTCCCAAAGAGAGGTCTGACAATTTGCATCTTCACTGTCGAAAAACTCGACATCCCGGGTCGATAATGTCCACAATGGATCTCAATTTGTTCTGGCAAACACTCAATCCTAAGGGATCAAAGCTTCCACCCCAGCACCAACAGCTCAAAAGCCTGTTGAGAGGCTCTGGCATTTAACACCACTACCCTTCTGTAACAATATAAAGCCAAGACACAAATGCCTCCATTTTGTATTGCTTTCATGTGCATAGAACAAAGCAGTTGTGCTGTAAGAAGTGCTTGTACGTATACCCAGCTAACATTCACAAAACGTGCCTAAAGTTCTCTCAAAGTAATGTTAAACTTTTATTAACGTCATATGTCATTTATATTAAAAACATTATTCTCAAGTTGTTAGTGAAACATTTTATAAACATTATAGGTTAAAAAATAAATAATAGTTAAAGTTAATAATGTTAATAAAAACATTTTAAGGAAAACATTCTTGCAACCTAAAATTGTTAGCTTGGTAACTCCTCACAAGCTCAAGATGCCAGACTTCATACGGTTCCAATAAGAGCCCTTCCCAAAAACCAGAACATTCCAGTCTTCTGTTTGATGTCTAATAATCAGGCAGCCATTAAAGCTTTTATTTCTCTCTTAGCAAAAGACAAAGCTTCAGGTAATAGCTAAATCTAATGAATCATTCAAAGGTTTAATAGAGATGAGAGACTGAAGATGTTTCCAGCTCTACATGTGCATGCAATCTGAAAATACTCCAAGCTGTTCTCTGCAAATGATTTCGGTCGCCTACGGTAACCCTGTTGTTCGATGCTGGGATTGTTTCCTCTTTATTGACCTTTGCCCTTCCTTCTGTTTTCTTGAAATTTGGAACTCAAGGACTCAAGATTAGTTTGGCATATCATTTATGAGAGCCATGTCCCCTACTGATCCGACCCACTGTGAGTGAAGGTAGACAGTGGGGAGGTGCGGAATGAGGTAAACATGGTCTTATTTTCTCTTCACTGCACTCATGACAACCACAGCACGTAGCTACTCAACTCTGAGAGCCCAATGAGACCGCCAACCAGCAGGGTTACAACATTTACATCACGTTCATCAGATAGGAAAAAGATTTTTGTCTCATTGTGCCACACGGCCATTAAACTTGGCAACACAGAGACCTGTGAGGAACCTGTGCCTGCAAAATTTAGCAGAAACTCTGGATTTCTTTAAAATGCAACTACTAAACCTACAGATTCCCCATTCTTACTGAGTTTATACTTGTAACTAACAATGACAATTCTAACTACCAATTCTCTTTTTTAATCTTTTTTAACAATTTTTAAACTATTCTGCAGACATTCTTTTCTCAAATATGCAATAATACAGAAAACAGCTACAGATTCCATGGGCCTGACATGCTGTTATTTATATTAGATCTGCAAAATTATAATGCACTTATAAAAAAATTAACATTGAAGGTGTTCAGTTTGATTAGATGTATTTCAATTAAATTTATGTGGAATATGTGCATAAAAAACCCCACAAACCCTGTTTCAGTTTTAAAGCAGTAGAAAATAGCAACGCCTCCAATCAGACTAACATGTAAAAGGTCACACCATAAAGATATGATCCAAACTGTTATTTGTGCCACGGATAAGAGCTGGTACACATTTAACCAAATGGCAACTTATCGGCACAGCCAAGCATGCGGCGCAATTAATTAATTCCATTATCAAGGTAAAAATATCTCATTAATGATTTGTGTTCGTTTTTCCATTAGGTGATATTGTGCATCTGCACATTGTAATTCCTTTATTCCTTCATTTCTTCCTTTTTTCCCAGCATGTCTCTTCTGATGTCATCTTTGCATGTAAAACTGCCGGTGAAAAGATCAAAGTTTCAGCAATTAACGAAGACTGAGTCACTCTCGGTCCCCCTGGGAACAGGCATCTCACAGATGAAAGAGAATGGAATGGATCTAAACTCTGGCTAAGAGACGTAATTGCGCATTTATATGTGTTCATAACTGACCCCCATTGCTAGCCTGTCGCTAGTCATCAATCAACCTAACTCTTCAGCACAGCTAAGCAACGCATCTTCACTTGCTGCTGTATAATTTCTAAATTCCTCATTTCCCATTGGGAGTTAAGCAGGTGCACGCATGAGGAGGAACAACATGGCTTCCTCAGCGCTATTGCCAAAAAAGATAAATGTATGCTAGTTTTGAAGCCATTGTTTTAAATGGAAAGATACAGTGACATGTAATGCTGCAGTCAAGACCACCTAAACTGAGACCAAGACAAGGCATGAACAAGTCAAGACCAAAATATTTAAAAAATGATTTTAAAAAACATTAATCTTTATAGGCACAACAGAAACAAAAAAATCTAATTAGAAATAAATTAAGTGTAAGTTTAACATTCTATAACATTAAATTATGTTGTCTTGTGGTCTTTACTGGTCTTGAACTAAAATCCTGAGTGCTCTAATACTGTGAACAAGACAAGTCTGAGACAAGATGCATTTTAAAATGAGACAAGACCAAGACCATCAAAAAATCTTGAGACTGGTCTCGAGACCAAGACCGGTTTCAAATACTTCAACACTAACCGTGACATAGGACATTTCCTGTCTCTGCTTGTTCCCTGTCTTCTCTTTCCACTTAAACTGCCTATTTAGGTTCAGAGAATAGAAGGCTTAAAATAGCCAAATGTTACACTAAATCATTTAAAGTAACAGTCCAAATCAAAAAGACAACTCTGTCATCAATTACTCAACCTCACATTCTCCAAAACCTGTATGAAGCGCAAAAAGACATTTTTAGCAGAACATGCATGGTGCTCTTTTCCATGCAGTGAATGATGACCACGGCTGTCAAGTTATACAGTCAAAATGTCACAAGTCAAATGGTTTAAAATGACATGAGGGTGTGAGGGTGTGTGTGTATGTGTGTGTGTGTGTGTGTGTGTGTGTGTTGACAGCATGTAGGTGAACTATCCCTTTAAATTCATTTTAATAAAGGGTTTCAAGGGGTTCCAGCTCTGAAATATTATAAATTGGACTTCAAAGATTTTATGATCATAAATCAAAAGCCATCCTTGAAAATCTGTACAAAGCTCAGCTGAAAGAATATTTAATGAGATAGTCGATATAGATTTATGTAAACTCTGTGTGACACCACATGGACCTAAATCCAGATTAATTTGACCCAGTATGATGCATTAAATAATAGTGAGCATGAATTCTACCAAATATATATTTTCTGTGTGTGTGTGTGAGAGAGAGAGAGAGAGAGAGAGGGAGAGACAGAGAGAGAAAAGAAGAGAGAGAGAGTGCAGAACAAGTGCAAAACCCTCATGTTGCGTCACTTAGAAAAATTGCTTCCTTTGATTTTAGAATCAGGCCTTTAATGCACAGTAGAAATGATTTCTTTCTGCCTCACACGGACATCACATGCCACCATTTGTGGTGCGTTTTGATTGGCTGCATTTCTATGGGACTTAAATACAGCAGCCAGAGAAATAAGTCTCATGTTGTGAGATCATTACATGCCTTACTGCTTCTGAATAGAGAGAATCTCTGAAGGGAAGCGTCACACCATGAGTGTGCTTTGGAATGAATGATTACAGCGAATCAGTTGTTCAAACCAGCATCTATTAATGCATTTTATGCTTTACAGATATTAGACCTGCTTTGCATTACCAAACAAACCCTGCAGCGTATATCAATGGACTCAAAATGCTTAAGATTATCGTATATGGTGAAGATAATCGTATATGTGACCTTTCCTTGCCCTCTGCTTAATCATCACTGACATCAAAATTACCCAAAGTTTGGAATAGGCTTTTCACATAGTTGCTCATATGCTGACTCATACGTTGCATTATATAATTTGTGAGTCATCTACTGTATTACCATACTGAATGTAGCAAAGAAGTTTATAACAGCGTGTTCCCAGCTGGCCTTTGAAGCACCTATAAACACCTGCTTTAGATGGCTATATATTCCTGTACACCTGCCTCCACAGCTCTAAAGTGGCACCAGAGGGCAAGAGGATAAAGACATCAGCCATAAGGCTAAGAGAATAGATGACCTCACCTGTGTATGGCTGTCTGTTTTAAGCTCAAGTCCTCACGGACACAAACACACACATATTCACTCACACCTGTGCTTTAGAGCAAACTGGGATTTTCCTGTGGCTAAAAGCCACCTGATCTTTTCTTCAGGCACTGACAGGGCACAGTTACTTTTTGCTGTGTAATTGCTTTGCCTAAAGGCTATTTAACTTTGCAGTTATTAAATTCTACAGTTTCATGTCCAAATCAATTCGCAATTTATAGTCTCACGGTACTTTTAAAAGTTAGACTTTGAACCTTGATCCCTCATCAATTTTTTAATGAAGGAAATGATTGTGCGACAGCTTATTGAAATGCAGAGATATTTCACCTTGGAGTTGGATCTATAGATCTCCACGTCTCCTGCACTATTAATTCAAACAAAAACGTCACTCTTAAACATTTCAAACTCCCATTCAATTTCAAATGTGGGTTTAAATGCCAGTTATTTTACTTTGAATATTTAGTGCCTTCAGTGATTTGTTAATTGTTTTTCTGACCTTTGAAAGTCAAGTTACATTTTAAACAGATCTGTGGCATTATTTTAGTTTTTACACAAAAGCTAAATCACTAATGACAGGAAGATCAAAAGTCTTTCACAAATTCCTTAAATGAAAAAATAACTTTTCAAAAATTCTTTCACACTGTTTTAAAGTTATCATGCTAACAGATGTCCATTCACAAAGTGAAAAAACTAATTATAATGCCATTGGTTTAACGTCTCTGAGGAACATAAAATCAAATATTCCTTTATGATTGCTGCTGTAAACACTTTTGAGTTTTGCCTTTGTTGACTGCTGCTCTTTATTATTAACAATAGATTTCCTGTACCGCTTAATAAACAGTGTGTATTAAACACCTTGATTCAGTTTTACATGATAATGTTACTGCTGCAAAAACACTAGTAATCCATAAGGCAGGGAACACACACACTCACACAAACACAGGTACAGTAAAAACATCAGCCCTGTATTACTGTATTTTAGCAGGTTTTAAATCTCTCAACTTTTAAAGCTCTCGCTTCTGGCGTTGCTCTGTTGACAGGCCCACGATTCCTTGCACAACCATATTTCTCAGCTCCCACAGAGACTGCACTGCAAACAGCTGCCCAGTCGTGCTCTGTGCCAGTGGACACATACTGTAAGGAAATGAGGACAGAAGCTGCCACACTTGTGTTGCCTGAACATTACGTAACCTGCTACAGATACAACGTGAACAGAAGAGGTCAGTGACAGTAAGTGATCGTCTGCAGGCGGTGTTCATAAGAACAGAATACAGGGAGACCCGACACTCCAGCATCCCACAGCTCAGCCAACATCAAATCCATTAAAATGAAGGGATTTACAAGAGTTGATAAAGTGCCATTACTTCATCTCTGTACTTAATAGCAGCTTCTCATCAGTGGCATCTTGTGCAAAATATTAATTAATGACAGAGGAAGAGAGACGAGTAGAACAGGAAATACACTAACTTCACAAATTACCATCAAGTCTTCTTCTGTGGTAATACTGGTAATATTATACTGCATGTTAAAAGTCATAGTAGTCATTTAGCAGACATACTGCAGGTATATATTTACCATGTCAACTCACAAATTCTTGCTCACAAAAAGTTGAAAATGATTGTCATGCTGAATATGACACAAGGCAGTAAACTGTAGCTAAAAATCAAGCACCAAATGAGACCCAGGAAACATGTCAGATTTATACAGAGCCTGTCACAGCCTGTGCCCAGTCTATTAACTATCCGAACAATCTAACAGCTGGCTTTTGTGAAGCCTGATGAAAATGAACCAAAAAGCTGCCAAAAAACACAAACACAAAAGAGGGAGGTGTGCATATAAAGTTGGGCAGAAGACGGTTATGTTAATATCCATGTACATGTATTTATAAGAGTAGTGTGTTTGCGTTGGTTAATTCTGGCTATTCAAATTCCAAGAGCCTCCTATCACCAACAACAGGAACAGGTTACAGCCTGGACTTCAAAGAGTTCAGTGTGGAATTTTCAAAGGCCTTAAAGTTCAAACTAAATGAATGGGTTTCAAAAGGGAAGTGCTTTAAGGTGGATAATAGTGGCACCTACTGTGAAACAGTGTGTGTAAGGCAGGGAAGTGCACAGACAAGTGGCCTCAGGTGCCGTTTTGCTTGTAGAAAGACAGAAATAGAGAAATAATAATTTTCATTAAAATTACAGTTTTTAGAATTAATGAATTAAAACGCCCGAAACTAATTTTGTATTTTGCTAAAACCTCTAAAATTTGTTTTAAACATCTTATGTTCAAAAGAAGACAAGCATAAATTAGCTAAAAAGATTTTTGATTAGTGAATCTAAATTACACCCATTGCTTTAAAACTGTCTTTCATAGCCAGACCTGAAGTCTGGTCCACATATATTCTGTCCAAGAACCACCCACAAGCAGCCATCTGACCATCCTGTAAAACAATAAGTAACAGTTGGTTTTGAGTTGCATTTAGTTTAGCAGCAGGTTTACCTGCAATAGTTTTTACACCAAAATGTGAAACACTTATTCGAATTCGACACAGCAGTGCAGTGGTCCCCAGTTAACAATTTCAGGTTTTAAGAATGTTACCAGAATGTTTCCATTAGTTAACTAGGAACATTATACGCCATTGCTTGTTTATAAATGTTATTTAAAAAATAACAATTCTGTAACATTTTTAAAACTTTCCACTAACAACCTGTTTATGATAAATCCAAAAAAATACAGTGTTAAAAATGTTTTATTAACATTCCTGCAAGGACCTTTTGACAACATTGACTGAACCTTTAAAGAATGTTTGCCAACATTACGAGAAGGTTCCCTATTAGCTGGGTCCATGACTGGCTATAGTTTAGCTGGCGTGACTCACATATCATTTTGTAGACATGAAGAATGTAGACACCCAGCACAACATACAATTCAGCATACTTTGGCTAAACCTTTGTATGGTTTTTCTCCAAAGCACATTATGTCAATGCTTGTAAACACACACAGTGGGAACCTTGCAGATAGGAGCAATTTGAGCACCTCTTTCTATGTTTTTGTGCAATATGGGCTAAACGCTCAGCAACTGGGCAGTGTGCAGACCGTGGGCGTGCTGTCTGGGCCCGAAGACCATTAAAACCATGCATGATACGAGGCCATTATAACAAAGGACTAAGATCCACCTCCAGCGGTCTCATGACATGACCAAGCTAACTGTACACACAGGAAAACATTACACTTGCATGCTCTCTGAACTGTTACTTTATTTATTTATTTTTCCCAGACGATTTTCATTTGGCCTGAACATAGCTTTTCACTTCAATGCTTCAGAACTCTACAGTCCCCCTGAGGACTGGCCAAAAATCAATACACAACTCTCACAGACAACTGAAACAACTAAAGCTTAATTTGTTTTTGCATGGTGGCAGGAAAGGGTCAGTGAAGAATGAATGTCCTTAAACATTCACTGCTGAACTACAACGATAGAGAATTTTTTCTGTTTAAAAACTTTTTATTTTATTCTGTTATTTCTAGGTGAACATGCCAGAGAAATAAGTGAACAAATGGAACGGCTGCTAAAACTTTGCCTTCTCCAAACAAAATGGCTACAGAAGGGCCCAGGAAGGGGCCTATTAGTGTAGACTGGATGGCAGTGAGGCTTTTCAAGAAGCCTTGGGAAAATATGTCCAAATATACACTTGTGAGCACAAAGAATAAAAAATAAATTTAAAAAAGGGGATATGGAAGAATGCTGGAGGTTTTATTAGAGTTTGGTACACAGACCACCCAACAATATCCCAACAGGCTAACATTCTCTAAAAGTTCTCTCAAAGATATCAAAAACATTCTTGCAGGAACCTTAGTGGACAGAGTTAGCAGTTACAGAGTGCTGTTTTCAATGTTCCTAGTACAATAAAAATAACATTTTATTACCCATTTGAAACATCTTACAAACTAAAATCATGGATGAAAAATGATGGGTCAAGTGTATCACAAAATGTGTGGGGGGTTCTTTTCAAAAGTAAAAATAAAATGTTAAATACATATTTTAACAGTACTCTGAAATAAATATTAATTACCAGCACTATAGGAACGAAAAGAACACTTCTACAAGCCATAATCACACATCAGCGTGAAATCAGAACTACAGTCTGAATGCGGCTCATTTGGTAAGAAGAGGTGAGAGCACTTGACAGGCCTAAACTAAAATCAGCCACTAAATGCCACGTCAGGATCTGAGGAGTGTTTTGCACAGGCATTTACTAACATGCCAGGTATAAAATGGTTTGGATTGACATTAATCAGCCAATTAGTTCCTGAGACTGCATGCTAATGGAGATAATTTTGCTTTCCTGCATATAAAGACCAGGCGATGCATGTCAATGGCTTCCCTCTTGAAGCCTGAAGATACAGTGTGGATAACAACAAAAATGTCAACAACAATAAATCCATTGCAAGTTGCTTCCAGTTGTCATTTCAATATATAAACAAACACATCTATTCCTTTAGGGAAGCATGTCCACAAAGATGATATTTAGTTTTGTTTGTGGAATTGTAACATCAAAATGCTAACTTGTCGAGTGTGTGCTGCAGTAAGAGCAAATTTAAATAACTATTTTTTTCTTAAACTGTCTAATTTTTACATACTTAAATCTTCAAGCCCTCACTACCCTTCACTCTGAAACATTCTTGCTGTAACATTAATTTAACTTTTTAAATGTTAAATATCATATATCAAAAAGGTGAATATTTCTTTTATAATTAAGCAAGAAATGATAAAACCCAAAAACTGCTGTTTTGAATGTTCCTAGAACATTTAAAAAACATTTCACTTTTTTTACTCTAAAGAAACATTAGGGAAACGTTCTTTAAAATTGTTAGCTAAAATTGTTAGCTTGGTTCCTCCACAACACTCAGTCTAGTCAATATTAACCTGGTGGCAATGGGCAGCCTAACATCTCTCGCTCCTAGCCAGCCAGAATCTGGCTTTGACTGCTCTACAGGCTGTATCTGCTAGAGCTGATAGCATTGACAGGCACGCTGCACGTGGTCCAAAGCGCACAAAATATATGAAGCATTGCTGTCTGGGAGAAAGAGCTGATTGGTGGATGAATCTCCTCACTGCTTAGAATAAGACCCGCCTTCCTGCTAGAATCACTTTTTCCTAAATTTTGCTCTTTAGCAATAATAGATTAGAGAGTGGATTTTTAAAACTTAGTGCTTTGTTAATTCAAAACAATATTTAAAGAGCATTTCATGTTGTGCTTGTGGAATTATTTATATAGCACTTCTTACAATTTTGCTACTGTTTTGCTGTTTTCTTTAACACAATTCTCTTCAGAAAAGGTAAAATCCATGGTAAGATTTAATGCTTGGAAACACAATCTGTAAATCTGACTCCTCAGACAAGCTGTACAACATCTACATGATGTTAACTGCATGACAGCACTTGGAGAGACACACAGATAATGGTAAACAGTCACATTTAACCTGTGATGGTACATCCAGAAACAATAACAACATGGGACATTGTTGACATTAAAATGGCTGTCTGTACGGAACTTAACAATATACTATTTTGGATTTCCTCTCCAAATTTTTCTGGGAATCATTCTTACAGAGGAGACACTTTTTTAAACAAACCTCCGACTGCTCCATAAAACACATTTCTGCATTAGCAACATACATTCATACATTGGAAACATCTTAAATGTTGTTTACACATTAACATTTTCACATCATTTTATAGTAAATGGCCACGTGGCAGTTCTGTAGCACAGTGGATTTTCAATAACTGATTTTGTCATTGGGAATGAAAAAGATGTAAATTTATACTATTAAAAGTGCACATAAATGAAACAATTATGGTAAAGTTTCATGTGCTACCTATAAATGCAAACAGTCATGTTTTATGAAAAGATTATGCAGCATTAGCTCAACAATAAAGACAAGAACAACTTTAAAGGTTAGATGACAATGACTGAATGATAATTTGAGATTAAATTCTTACTTTTGTAGTACAGATTTGCTACACAAAAATTGCCACAACATAATTCCAGTGTTCTTGAGAACAATCAATCCAAATGATTCTATAGGACTCTCTCTCTCTCTGTCTGTCCTTCACACTATCTTTTGAGTGATAAGGCAATATGTGGTCATCCTAGGGGAACGTGCCAGACTCCTGCTGTCATATACAGTGTGTACTTTGGCCCTGTCTTTCTTCCTGAGAGCCCCATAGTACTTTCTCGTTGGCTCACTCCTCTTTTCACAGTTCCATTTTTCTCCTTGTCCTCTCTCCATCTTCCATTTTTTCATCTGTTCTTCAACTGAATTACTCATTGTGGCCTCCTATGTGCTTCCCTCTCTGCCCATCCCTCTCTCTCTCCCTCTCTTTCTCTCTCTCTCTCTGACTGACTGTCTGTCTGGCATCAATGCTCTCCTGCAGATTGCTGTGCTTGCAGGCCAAAAGTATAGCTTGCATCTGTGTCATAAGAGGCAGAAAATTGGAGTGTTTAGGGATAGAGAGGAAGGTGCTGTTCTGAGTTATTTAGCCTGAACTGTTTCCAGGGGAAGGCAGGCAAGCCTCAGGCCATTGGGCACAGACTTTTACACTCTAGCGAAAATGGCACACGCAGGCTGCATGCTGGTGTGTGGTAGCATGCTGTGCATTATGAGAAACCTTTCATTTATAACCTCCGCCCACCAAGACCCGCCCACCCACACAGACAGTTTAGCATTCCAGATCCCATCATCCAATAGGCATGTACGCACCCTCGCACACAAAATGTAATCCACTCATTAAACTGGGTGCAATCTACATATGAAATGTAATTTCCCCAAATTAATTTGGCCACCCAACTGTGATTTGGCTTTGAGATGCAATTTGTAGAGCAAGATGTATGTGGCAGTCAGATGAAACTGGTTTAGATTGAAATGCTTGTGCGAGTTAGTAAGCAGGATAAAGAATCGTAGATTTTCATGATATCTTTATCAGCTAAGCTGCTCACAGCACATGCAGATTGCGGAAGTCTTATGTTCACTTGCAATAATTGCCCGCTGTGAAATATTGTATGTGCCCTCCTGCCAGGAGACCATGAGTGAGATAGGTGGAAACAAGCTTGGTCACTGATCTCAGGTGTGTGCCTGATATATGCTGAGTGAAGGTGGGCACAGTTTCGACAGAAAGGCTCTTTTGCACAAGGTATGGGGTCCGTTAGACAAGGAATTACAGAATAATTTGCCTGCTGTTAGAAAGCAGTACACTAACATAACTTTCTTGGTGAATACAAATAAATGGCAGTTATAATGAAATTATAGAGCAAGGTATTCTTTAAGCTGCCTAAATTGTATTATTAGCAGAGGTTGGTAAGCAATTCACTTACACTATTCTCATGGTATCATAAACAAGGTTACTGGTCTTTTTATAAACTCTGATTAGTTGTTATTCATTACTCATAATTTATAGCACAAAAGAAAGAACAAAAAAAACAACACCAGAAAAGAGAAAGGAGGAAAGAAGGGAAATTGGAATACAAAGAAGAAAGACTGAATTGGTCTAAAAAATCTGTGAATCTCCACCTGCAATTATTGTGTGTGTGTGTGTGTGTGTGTGTGTGTGTCACATAAAAAGGATTATAACCAATGATACACACATATCTCAGGAGAAAACACCTGAGCACTACCCAACTGAAAGAGAGAGGGAGAGAGAGAGAGAGAGAGAGAGAGAGAATGAGACAGAGCAAGACAAAGACAGTGCAATACTACATATGCCCACACATATCCAATCATTGTGTCACCTTGTAAAATATTCACCAAAAACAAACTATTTGGAAACAACAGGTAATACAAAATATACATGCACACCATTGTTGATTAATTAATACCTCAAATGTGTAAGCATAGACAAAGAAAAAGTATGACATCCTAATGCAAATGAGCCTATTTAATGCTCTGTTTGTGTCTCCTATAAGATAGAGGCCATAGCATCAATTCAAAAAGGTAAATTAACAGGAAACACAGCAGTCAGATACTGTATTGAAACACCAGCGCCTGTTCTCTGTGTCCTCTACTTCATATTAAGTGCTTTCACTAAATACATGAAATTTAGATCCTTTGATTGGGTGAATTGCTTTTAATCTGTTCATTCACAACAATAAATTCTCTTACACTTTTGTCATTGTTAAATCAAGCTACTATCCTCCTTCCCTTGAAAGGCAGCCATCTTTCTTTCTGCATTGATGCACAATGAATTGTTTAACAGGGAAAAATGCATTTATTTTATTCTCCTGACATTGTACTGGCTTATCTCTCTAAAAAGCTTTCCTGTATGGAGACATGGAGGTCGAATAAATGGGGAGCGAAACTACAGCATGTGTATTTGTCTTACCCTGTCCAACATGCAAAATTAACCTGTTCTCTTCTTTTATTCTTTTATCTAACCTCTCCAGCTCCAAAGCTGTTCCCAGATCTGCCATAAAATGCAAACTCTATTGCAAATGCATGCATTTAAAGCACACACTTGATGTGTCCTTGACCCTATCAGCACTGGTTTAACATAATGGGTGACTCTACACTCACATGATCAATTAAAGCAAATGTGTAATTTGATCCCAGAATTACAACTCACATTGACAATGGTTTAAATCCATCACTTACAGTTTATTGCTGAATCTCAACAATGAAATTAACATTTGTATAATCAATAGCTGTACTATGAGGAATTATCAATAACTGTGCAATTGGAATGTTTTCCACTTAGAAAAACAGCCACTTTCGAGCCAACTACCCAGAATGCATTGCTAAACAATGAAGTAAGCCATCAACGTGTTTGTCGGCTGTCTTCGTTTTTCTTTTTAATCAAAGACGATTCGGTTCTCTACCACTTGCCCCCCAGTCAGAAGCTGTTGTTATTATTATCATCAATTTAATAAAATCATATTTTTGCACGTTCTGGAGTGAATTAATTCTCAAGGGCTGATACAGTAACTTGTATTCCATCTGCTCATCTATTTTCAAAGCTCCTCACAGCTTCTCTGTAAAATTACTACCATATATGGTTAGGCTTGACTGCAGCAGGCCTGCAGTCCTTAACCTAATCATGCACCACATCTTTGCCTCAGTTTTCAAAAGCACGCTTTAACACCACAGCTAGAACTGGTGATTTTGGTTCACTTTGCCTGTTTTGTTCTGATTTCTCCTTGATCTGACAGAACCACAGTTTTGAACACTGCTTTTTTTTCAGGCTCTCGTTCAGGCTAAATGCTTCAGATACAACACAATGGCTCAGCTATTACTGGTCCAACACCACTTAGAATTTACTGCTCATAAACTGGGATTACTAAATTGTCTGCCAACCCACACTGAAAAATTAAAGTGCCATTAAGTGAGAAATCTTTACTTCTATTGTCTGTGATAGTTATAGTTTGGCTAAGGTTGGTAATGTAAACATATATAAATGATTCCATTACTACGCAAAGAACAACCTTTTATATTATCTAACAACCTGTTCTGCTGCCGTTTATAATTGGACATCATAATTATTTTGTTCCAGAATGATTGCACAGTGGAAAAATGTCTCCTCTTAGCGTTCACTACAAATGAATACTCAAAGAATATAATCACTCCTCTTTGTCTAATGATGTCTCATCATAATGAAGCTTTCAGTTTGCCTTTCGTCCAGTCTCCTTGTACAATGAGGGACCCAAACTTACAGCCTTGAAACTGATGTAAGTGAAATGAATGCAATGTCATGCATGTCTACTGACTGACAAGTTTAATTAGTAAATTTTGACAGAGTGGGAGTGTGAATATGTTGCCGTCTGCCCTGAACTCAGAGGGTCAACTCAATTTCAGCAATGTCTCCAAAGTCTCTCTGAACCTGTTTGAAGTCGTAGGATTAAAGTAATGCGAATGACAATTCAGAAAAGCGTGACTTAAAAAAAGGAGCAGAGTTAATATCATTTAGCATTTAGTCTTTCATTCGCCTTCTCTGTTTGTTTCTTCACCTGCTAAAAATAGTTCAAATCCAGGTAACAATTTTAGGTTTTAAGAATGTTTCCCTAATGTTTCCATTAGTAACAAAAACATTAAAAAGTTCTAGGAGTGTTTAAGATGTTCAGTTTGCTAGACTTATTAATGGTTTCCTTTTTTAATTCTGTAATGCTATCAAAACATTCAACCATAAACCTTGTGATTTTGATATGATGATACAATAAATAAGGTTCCTCTAATATTACTGAAAAAACATTTTGACAACTCTGAGATAACATGAAAATGTTTCCTGTTAGCTAGGAATGTTGGGCGCTGATACATTTTTGGAAAATGACCAAACATATGTTTAAGCAGAAGACTTGGATAAGAAAGTAAAAAAATAAGGATATAAAAGTTTTAAACATGGCAAAATGACTCATGTCCTATTAAAAGCAGTTGATTCAAACATCCCTGTCTGTGTGACTCAATGGAGAGGTAAGTACATACACAGCAATGCTGTAAATGTACCTGCAGAGATGCACACATACACCGAGCATGTCTCAAATCTCCCTATGAAAGTCTTTGCAGAAAAACTCCACTGCCAGAACTTGACAGCTCATTATGGTGAGGGATTTACTCCCTTTTCGAAGTAAATAGCACTTAAAATCTAGCTCTGTCCCATCCTGCAGTCCCAATATAACCATGCATTTGGCAGGGTGGAATCTTATTTTCAAAAAACGTCTCTGGTCCATTGAGACCAACTGGTATGGCCGGGACTGATAAGAGTTGCCTGGCCAGCAATGTCTCCATGACACTGGAAAGGAAAATGACCTTTAATAGATTCAGTTTCAGAACAATTAAAATTATTATAATACCAGCTTTTAATGATTATCCACCAGATGACCAGCGTGAACTGAGTCTAATAAGAAAGACAGCAACAGAAACAGAGATACAGCGCCTCTCCTTCCAGCAGGTTTTCTCCGTAAAGAGAAATTTCAGCAGCATGACAAGCAATCTGCCATGCACAAAATGCCTCGCACCAAGCAGCAAATGAGAAAAATATGAATGAAGCCCATGATGAAATGTACACAGGAAAGAAAATAACTTTATTGAGGTGAGAAACCCAGGAAGTTTGACAAGCTCAGTCACTTCCAAGGTAGCAGGTCTTAAGTTGTTACAGAAATGACTACAAATCAACAAACACTGACAGGATGAAGGTTTATAGCATACAAAACCATCCAAGACATGTCAAAGTAGGCTATATCCAGGCCTATATTGGCAGTTACAATATTTAGAAGAACGTTTTTTACTGGACACCCTTCCTTGAAAAATGACTGGAAAAATATTCTTATTTCACATCCCAGAATGCAACTCATCTCAAACTTTCTAGACCTTTCATAAACATAAGCTAGATGATCTGACTGCTGCTGGCCCACACACTGATTTTGGGACGTGTTTTAACAAAAAGCAGAAGAACAAGGTGGACAAATGAATGATAATGACAGAGACTTGCATGCTGCTGGCAAAGCTTAGCGGAAAATGCCACTATCTCCATCTGTTCCTGACTGTAGGGCACTCCAAGATGGCAGTCCTCACCAACTGCCTCCCATGCCAGGGGCTTGAAGCACAGCCTACAGGATAAGAGTCTCCCTTCACCTATGCCAACAGCGAGTGAAATCAAGCATTTTAGGAGGTGAGTGTTTTGTCTTTTAACAAACGTGGCGCTCACAAGTCATTGTTGAAGTGGATGTGTATCTATAAACAGGGCACAGGGCTGTCTGATATGACATCACAGGACCAGCTACAGTACCAAAAAGACTTCTAAAGTATAGCCAGGGTTTTGGAAGGCCATCCCACTCAGGCAAGTCAAAGCTTTGAAAATGTTGTCAAATTAAACTAAACACAGTGTATGGAGCTTTCATCTGTTCTGAAGACAGATCACTGAAAAATAAGACTTTACCTTGATAGCTGTTACAGGTTCTTTCATTTCTCCTAATTCCTCAATTTGGCAGGTGCTTCCACTTCTTCATGTGGGTTTACCAGCGTGTAGCAAATAAATGTAATAGATGCATACCGCCACCTTCTGTGCTGGAGTATAAAGATGACTTCAAATATCCTATTTTCCTCTTTAAAACCTCTACTATTCTTTAATTATTTTACCAGTTCCTGACCTGATATTTTAGGACATTTCATTTTATATATTCAATACATCAGAAGCTTTTATTTCTCTGTTCTGTCATTTTCTAGCTCAATTTATTGAAACAGTTCTTTTTACTGTCACCAAGACAGCATGAGGTCTTTTATTTTGAAATGTGTCTGATCCAATTGTGTCACATGATCGGTTCAAGAGTCTTAAGTCTTTGATTGATAACCAATCAGGAAAGCAAACATGTTCAAGTAGGTCTAGTTTACAGTATCAATTATTATTGCTTTAACAATAGTAATAATTCCTGTGGTATCTATAGCAAAAATGCTAATTATTTTCTTCATGTTTCTTCTATGTCTGCCTTCAGAGAAATTCACTAGGTACAAAACATGGACAGTTGTCCTTCTGTGCTGCTGAACAAGGCTGAATTTTTCCCATTCTTCTTGTCCTGGTGTTATTGTCATACACTCTCTCTCCGTCTCGAAGGTCTCTGGAAATAATCAAATAATCACAA
Organism: Yasuhikotakia modesta; assembly: GCA_036877545.1. NCBI lineage: Eukaryota > Metazoa > Chordata > Actinopteri > Cypriniformes > Botiidae > Yasuhikotakia > Yasuhikotakia modesta. Next base: position 9,364 of record JBAJNP010001843.1, on the reverse strand, counting down.
ACAATCTCAATCACAGTCAGATGCAAAAACATTAAGTAAAACATTTTTAAAATGTTAGTTGTCAGCAGTAGTCAGCAGTAACATTAATACAACATTGACATTTTGAACATATGTACAACTTTCAAAATAACATACTCATGTTTTTATTATTTAGTGGACATGTTAAAGAAACATTCTGATAATCAAAATTGTTAGCATAGATTATATAAAAGAGTAAAATTATGGTGCTTTTGACATGAACAGTGTATTTCTATTTCCAACATTTTTTTATTCCTCAGATACAGTAAAAGCATAAGATACAAATATTTCTGCTTTATATCTTTTGGAAAAATTGCCAGCAAATATTTAAAAATCATAGGATGTTAAACAGCATGGGATGTATATTATTACTATGTGTGGCTGGTAAGGTATTAAATTAAATGAGAGCAGATTTATTACATCCACCATTGGGTTTGATTTTCCTCTTTTCTGTGTCAAATGCAGCCTGTTTGGGAGCGTTCCCACCCATCACACCCTGTTCTTTGGACTGACACTACTGCAGTCATTTGGTTCCACAGTGGGAAGACACAGCAGAAGGCCAAACAGGAGGCCCTGTGCTCACACACACACACACACATACACACACACAGCGTTTTTTCTTTCTCCTCATTTTTGATTAAGAAGCTACTGGAGAGGCAGGTGGCTCTTGTGTTGCGCTTCTATCAGAAGCAGAAATGTTGAGACAGGAACAAATGATTCTTCTTTCAGACTTTCAGTAATCATCCATTTAAAAGCCAAACATTAATTTCCCTCTGCACCAACATGCCTCTCATTCATGCAGGCACACATGCAAGGCCTCTGATAACACACACACCCAAACATTTACACCCTTCAGAGGCCCTTAAACTGCCAGACTCAGACAGAAGCATTTCCTCTGATACGCAGGGGGTGTGCGGAAGCCGGATGGTAGAAGAGGATTTGCGTAAAATGGTTTCTAAGCACTAATTCAGCTGCGTCTTACACGGACATAATACACAGTGGAAGTGTGTCTGCAGTGTTCAGAAACAGCCCAAGTGAAGGTCTGATGTCTACATGTTAATTGCTCTGTTCCAAAACATATTGAGCTGCCTACGGAGGAAGCATTTTAAGGCTCCAGACGCAAGGCTGTTCCAAAATGGTAGGCATCTTAATTATGCTGTCTTGCAGGATACCTCGCTTTGGCCCAATTCTATGACACTGTGATGAATTGAGTGGAAATACATTCAAGAGACTACATGCAAGGCTCTGGGAGTGGTGATTATAAATAAACATAAATGGGAATGATTCTGAAAATCGAAAATAGCAGAAACATTCCTGGAATGGTTAGTTTTAGGGGTAGAGTAGTTTATACGCTATAAGAAATAGGTCTATAAAATGTCCCCATAAAACATGAAAGCAAATGTGTGTGTGTGCGCGCATCAGTGCCCCAACTGTCACTATTTGTTATGCTTGTCTTGTCAGGCATGGGTCTGTACTAAGCTGAAAGACTTCTGTCCAGACCCACGGTGACATGTCCAACTTATAAGACCGACACCTTTTTCACCCGGCCTACGGCTAGTGACATCCATCCCTTTATCCTCTCCCACTCTCTCTCTTTCTCTTGCTATCCCTCGTACGTTCCTGTCAGGTTCCCACTAAAGCCTCAAACGTATCGCTCTCCTGCAACCCTTCTTTACTTTTGGCTGATCTCTCTCTCTCTCTCATCTCTCATTGCTCTCTCTTTCTTTTCTTTTTGCTTAAGCCACTCAACATGTGTATTCTCAAGCTATTCACCTTGAGCTCTTTCTATTTTTCCCTCTCGATGAGTCTTTCAAAAAAATCCCTTTTTCGTCTCTGTTCTCTTTGAGGTTCATAAGAACACTTGAGGATCTAGTGTCTGGGCTGTGAAGGTGCTCTCAACTACAAAGTGAGTGGAGAGGGGAAGAGAGGAAAGACAAGGAATTGCTTTTCTCTGAGACACACACACACACATACATATAGAATATATAAAATATAAATATGTAGGATTCCCCATGCATCAGAGAAGTGCACTTCATAATATCCATATATCATTAACCGCATTTGATCTGACATCCCTGTCTTAGCGTTAAGCCATCTATAGTTAAAACGTCTTTGAAGTGATGAGTTGAAGCCAGAGCTAAGGGTGCAGTCGGACATACTAAGTACATAGAAAGCTGAATGACCATATTTAGAAAGCTTTTTAATAAATGTTAGGAAATGTCACATATCTATATACTTGATGCTTTGCGTAAAGTTATTAAAAAGGGCTTTGAAACTTCAGTCATCTTTTAAAAGAAAGTTTCAAATCCAAACTGTTATCTGCTTTGACAGAGTAGTATACTAGTTAAACTAAACAGTGTATGTCAAATAAAAATCTAGCAGTGTTCTGCTCAAAAAATCTGTCCAGGAAGATAAACGTTTGGTGTAAAACTTGTTTTAAAAGGACAGTTTATTCAAAAAAGAAAATGCTTTCATCATTTACTCACCCTTTTTGTTATTCCAAACCTGTGTGACTTTTGTTTGCTTCTGAGGAACACAAAAGAAGATATTCTGAAACATGTTGGTCAGCAAACATCAGTGGCAATCACTGACTTTATTGTATGGTCATGAACCCACTGAGATATTCTGAGATATCTTCAGATACATTTTGTTTTCCACACAAAAAATTCATACAGGTTTGGAATGGCATGAATGTGAGTCAAATGATGAAAGCAAATGATGTAAAAAGACCATTTTGGGTATAACTATCGTTTAAAAATGTGATATACAGCCAGTATATCACACATCTGATACAAGCAAACTGAAATCTGTTAAAAATTTCAGTATTAAACTTTAAAGCTTGGTAATACAAATATGGAGCATGACATGATGATGAGAGGCATCTCCATGAGCTTTAAGTGTTGGTTGATAGTGCTGCAAGGGCCTGAATGTGCCTCTCTTCATCAGCAGACAACCTTTACAAAGAGCTTTAATGGACTTGCAGAGAGCTGCTAAGTAAAACGTCTTTATGAGCACCAGTACAAATGTTATGTTGATGGGAAACTCTCTCTCTTCTCTGCAAAGGAAAAAGCAAATTAGGAAAGTGCTGCGCTTGCATTTTATGCCTTGCATTGCATTGCCGCTGCTTTGAGTGCTTTGTAAATTGTGTTCTAGCGATGATCTAGGTTAGAACATTTTTTTTGAGCTGACCTGAAAAAGCAGTCTGTCATATGCTGAAAAATAGGAGACACTTCAGACTGTTGTGTTTTTCCACACTGCATTATTTACCGTAATGCACAAATACACCATTGCCACACAAACACACGCAGTCACGTATGTCAGCCTTCTTTCTAATGCATTTTTGATTCCCAAATTCTTTCTGCCCATTTGGAACTTGGGCGGTACCGGATTATCTGTCAAAGGCAATTAACATTGTTGAATCCTGTTGCTCACGGTACAGTTACTTTACAGCTGAACCGCAAGGCGAGAAAATTGTCAAGTCAGATAACAATGAAGTAAGATCGTGCTCTGGACATTCTCCAGTAAACTCAGGGTTTAAAAAATGAATGCATGAAGTCACTGTGTTTTTATTGTAATGGACTCAACTACATTATTATTAATTCTATCCATTGTTGGGCCTATGTAAATTATTCTCTGTGAATGCCCACAAAAATAGAGTCACCGGACTATCGTAAACATTAATCAAGATAAATCCAGCGATTCATCATGGTTTAAAAACTATTGGAGACAAACTGACAAACATTTTGTAAAAAACTGAAAAGTCTGGAAAATAACTTTGAAAAGGTACAAATAATGCAGGAGAGAGAGATAGAAAGAGCTGGAGCTATGACAGTCACACATGATTCATAAAGATGCTCTGAAAGCAGCTTACTGTTGTGTGAAATTTGACATTAAGAATCTTTTATGTTTGTCTGTTCTGCAAACCCAAGGGCAAGGAATATGCAATGTGTAATTTCGCTCTTTTGGAAATGCGAGGCTGAGTGGAAATCAGCAACTCATGACACTATTTGAAGCTTATCTGAATGCGCATTAATCCAATTGCAGAATATGAATTAGTTTGGGATGGTGACATGTGGCTAGTTTGGGGGCGTCAGCAGGGCTAATGAGTGGAACCAATTCAAATTATGATGCTGTGGATTTCATATTAGCTGCATTCTGACAGGGTGAAAATCATGTTTTCTGGTAAGGTGATTTGTTTTTATTTACAAACTTGCTATAAAGAGCAACTTGAATTTGTGATTTATTCAATCAGTGTCAATAGCAATACACTTCATGCAACGTTTAAGAAAACTGGAGAGATTTGCAACAGTTGAACACTTGGTTTACTGCGCAAAACCTGCTTCCTGACCACCTGTAGCGCAGCTTAACAGGTGTTGGGTTGCCAGATTGCGATCTGTTGCATCCACCACAGCCCTGCAAGATGGGTAACCACAGCACTCAGGACCATTCTGCAAGATGGGGAACCGCAGCACTCAGGACCATTCTGCAAGATGGGGAACCGCAGCACTCAGGACCATTCTGCAAGATGGGGAACCGCAGCACTCAGGACCATCCTGCAAGATGGGGAATCACAACATGCAAATTATTTTTTTGGTGTGAGGGGGTTAACTAATTATATAAATGATTACTTTTTGTGAACTCTTTTAGCTAAAATAACACAAAAATGGCATTTACATCAGGTACAAATCACTCTTACTTACCCTGGTGACATTTTACCCTGGTGACAATCTTCACCCTGGTGACCCTGGTGAAGATTTTATAAAAAGAACAAAGATTAGTACTTTGTTAAAATGTGGGGGAACTCAAGAGTTTGCAACATTTATAAAGCTCACAAATGCATTATTTAAAGACACAACACAATATTTCATGTTTACTGATTTGTCTTCAGGGAATCTGAGGAGGAAACATTTCTATCTCAGGGTGGCCCTGAGGGGCACAACACAACATCAGTGAAGCAAATGACTGTTGACTTCACGTTTAAAAATGTAGCATTTGCAAAATGCAGCATTTTTAACTAATCAAATGCTTCCTGAACATTTGGTAAAGCTCTGTGAGTTCACAACATAAACAGTTTTTTTACCTCAATGAACTATGTCAAGCTCAATCGTATATCAATAACTCTGACTCACTGACTGACTCATTGATATTTTGCCAGTCTGAAGCCTCAAGGGATCAGACTGGGCTAGTTACACAATCTCTTGATGTCTAATATTATTTCTCTATTATAAATCAATGTATTGCTCCGTCTCTATCTCCATGTTTGAAAGCTCCTAAACATTCAAGTTGTAAAACAGATTGTGAACCAAAAAACCCAAATTAGATCAATTTTTCTCCTTTAGTGGTAAAAAAAAAAACACTTAGCAAAACACTTTCATTAGGAGTGACTGATTTCTTGTAAAGATGTTTTGTTGTATTGTCAACTTTTGTTTCCTTCAACAATTTTATTTGTCTCTTCTGAATCACACAATACAAGGCACCTTCAAAAATAAATACAAACATATATACAATTGATATTTATATATATACATATATACACACACACACACAATTATATATATATATATATATATATAATTATATAAGTTTTATTTATTATATATACAATTTATATATAAAATTGATTTTAAATGTTACACCAAAAAGTATGTATATACATAATAAATACTATGTTTACAATTTAGTATCCAGAAATCACAACTTCTTGCTATAAAGCTATAAGTGTTATATACAATATGAACTTCTAATTTCAGTTCTATTTTAATTGACCACTTATCATTTAAATTGCTCTCAGTCGTGTAGTCGGATCAAGGCGGTCGTGCCGTTTCTCACTGGTTTATGGAGTGTTGTTTTGGTATCACTGAACTTTGGGCTTTTCTAGAGCTTTTGAGCTATTTTTTCTGCTTAGTTGCAGTTCTTAAAAAGTAATTCTGCCTCCAACCTAATCTGCAGTGTACGTAATGAATAAATAAATCTCCTGGGCTGCAATAACTTGATGATTATGCCGGAAAGCGTTCTCTTAATAGATCTATGTTATTACTTGCATTTCGTGAAAACTACCTTAGTAGTAGAAGTTGTTTATTAAGGTTGAATGGCTGTAAGTGATGAATACGTACTGAAAATGCTGTCGCGTCCCATGAGAGGAGTGTGAACGGCACACATTTTACTCCATGCGACGTTCCCTCGTGATTTAGCAATGTCAGAGATGCCATGGGAGGAGGGAAACATCTCCACATTACATCTCTTTGCAAATAGCAGGTGCCATAAACACAGAAGATTAAAGATTGCACTCGTAGCTAAAGTGAGTGCTGAGTGCTTATTGTCTGCTGTTTAGATGTTGCCGGAGGGCAGAGACATGACTTCTGTAGAAATCCTGGAGTTCACAGAGGCTTTTCAAAATCCACCGTGTGTGTATTTGTTTATGTAGAAAGAAGGTAAAAAGCATGCATCTGTCTCTGTTTCCTCAGACTTTGAAAGCAGACTCTCTGAAGAGTCAGAATGCGTTACTTAAAAGCGCAAATGTGTCATTTTTCAAAATAAACTTCAGTGTCTTCTGGTGTCATGAAACAAACAAAAAGAACGAGATCAAAGGCATCTTTCAATCCCGTGTAACGCCTCGTCTTGGTTAAGCCAGAAATGAAGTGTCATGCTTATTTAAAGACTTTAAAAATAAAGTGCTTAAAACAATTATGTGGCATTTCTGTCACTTACGAAATGAGTCATTGGCAACGTCATTCAACTGCCATTGTGTTCGCTATCACACGATCCTGCCAAACAAAAACACCACGTTCCACTGACAGTACATAGCACATAAAACCTGTATCCGTTTACCTCAGTTTCACTATGTTCTAAGTGTAACACAAATCCCTGTAAAGTAAAAGAAGCTCTTCGTAATTATCCTAAAATGACCAATTTTGCTTTTTAAAAACCAGTCAGCTTTGATTTGAGATTGCCACAGGTGTCACTGCAGATTCATCACAATCTGAACAGCCTGAAAGAGTTTAATAACTTCTCCAGTTCCACCTGAAGTTCAAGTGTGTGGCTGTGATGCTGATTATGCTTTTTGCTCAGAAGCCCCCAGCGGACCACAGGACCCAGACGTGTGACATATTGACTGCTAAACTCTACCTGTTGGGAAGCAGTTTGCTCTGATTGGGTTACACACACACACACACACACACTCTCTCGCACACACATATGCAAGTTGCAGTCTTCAAACCCAGCACAGATGGAGGAGCAGCTGTAATCAGTGACTTGGAAAAGGTGCCTTGTTGACGGGGTTTGATGTTTGATTCCCTCGGTTTCGCCTGACAGAAAAGAATCCATCACGCAACCTTTTTTTGCTTTCCTTCATCTTTCTGTGGAAAGAAAGTCCACTTGCTCGCAGGCAGCAACATACTTTTAGATATTCTGCAGGAAACAGGACACACTGGAAACAGAGAGAGCTGTTAGGGACAGTGATAGGCTTGGTCAATCAAAGCGACTGTATCAAACAGCACTGGGCTAATTTAATTCATTTGCACAGACATGCTTGTTAGCAAAACAAATTCCGACCTTGCTAGGGCAGAATATCCATCATTCATAGCCAAAGCACCAGATGTTGGGAAGCAACACCTTGACTTGCATACGAGAGAAACTGGCAGATAATTTAGAGTTTGCAGGCAGTTTTGTTTCTAAGCCAGACACGAGGCAATCAGAACAAAAATCACTCGTTTTGTAAACAGTACTTATTGCAAGGTGATCCAAATGCTAACTTTTCCCTTCAATTACACAGCATCATTTTACAGGTACACTGATTAAAAATGCACATGGACAACATATTCAGATTACACCAGTTTTTTACTTACCAAAAATCTCTGAACATAAAAATCATGGTTCAGAAACTAGCAGCACAAACGTTTTGGGTTCAAACCCAGGGAACACATACTCATAAAATGTATTCCTTAAATACACTGTAAGTCACCTTGGAATAAAATTGTCTGGTAAATGTAAGAGGTCCACAAATTATAAAGTGTTTAATAATGTTACTTACATTATTAGAGATAATGTGGTCTTTTGCCTTCCCCCACCGCAGCACTTACTGTAGCACACACTGTAGAAAGTGCACTACTTATTGTAGTGTGTACTTGCTCGCTGGGAGCTGCATCTGTTCCTTTATCACAAGGTCATTCCGCTCCATTATTTGCATATAGTGAAATTGTTTCTGAGGGAGAGAATCTGATATGAGCATTTCCTGACAGCATGTCATGTTTTGCATTTGAAATCAGCTGATTTTGCACATCTCACTTCTGTGTGTGATAAGGAAGCTATAAATGTGATTTATTTTATGCATTATGAAATTTAAAATGAGTCGTGGAATGCACTGATTTCTTGCCATGATGGATGTTATCTGAGAGCTGCAATGTGCATGCGTCTGCAAACCGCATGTGTCTGCAAGTGTGCAGATGTACACTTACCCGTCTGCCTGTGTTCTTAGATGTGATTTTATATGTATGTGATAAGACCATGCATGTCTGCATCCCTCTTCCTCCTACGCATCAGTACTTCCTGTTTAGCTTTATCTGAAAGCTATCAGACCCAAAGCAACACAGTTTATTACTGATTTAATAAGATCATTATTGCTTTTTATTAAACATGTTAATCATCACAACACAATGCAATGCAAATTAAAAAAGTTGCACATAATTAGCAAAGTTTTTATTGCTGATATTACCTACTTTCCAATCAGTCTTTGTTGTTGACTCAGGAGAATTTAACGTAGTCTGTATCTGTTTAGCGGCTAGTGCCATGCCACATCTGAGCAATGAGCAATGAAAACACAGGCCAAAGTTGCAGATTAACAGCTCCAGAGGCAAAATTACTCACTCGGTCACATGCCCGGTTCTCATAGCATCAAAATAGACCACTTTGACCTTTAACAACAGTCTGTATAAGAGTAGTACTGTTGGACCCCACAGACATGACCTCTCTGGCCCCCAAGCTGCGACATGTTAGCAACCATCATCACACTCCAGTAAGCAGACCGCATGCTCTTTATGTGTGCTGTAGTAAATGTTTCACCCTGTAACTGTTGTACAGGCAGAGGTACAGCACAGTGCTAATGATCCCAAGGTCATGGGTTCCATGCCCAGGGAACATACATGACAGCATAACTCTCATGTTAAGTGACTGACGTCTGTCTAACCACAGGCCACCGACAAGGCCTTTATTCTGTAATAGTGAAAGGGGTAAACTAAATAAAAATAGGAAATTTAGTTTAAGTTAGATACATAAAATCGAAAGTAGTAACAATAAAAAATGTCAAATTAAATTAAAAAGATATATTATATAAAGCATACATTATCATAGC
>JBAJNP010001842.1:0-55109 GCA_036877545.1 Yasuhikotakia modesta | reverse complement strand
GATAGATAGGCAAGCAAGCGTCTACTAACGTAATGCATGTCACTGATGAAACTACTAACCATTAGTTAATATCTACCACCTCTGGACTGACAGTACAACAGTTGCTTACCCGAAAAACGTTGCAAACACCAAAGGTTTCAGTTCAGTCATATTAACTCAACGTTTAACGACGACAACCGTCGGTCCTCGGTTCGTACGCGTCTCGTATCGCTTTAATTCTCGCATTTACAACTTTCTGGCCGATGAGCCCGCGGCGCATCTTCAGGAAAAACCGGTCGAGGCTCATGGCGAGGGTGCGTCGAGTCAGTACACATTAAACTCAAACAAATGCGTGTGAAAACGCTTCAAAACGCTTTCAAGTCACTTCGGCAAATGTTGGTAGAAGTTGTGCATGGGGCAGAAGTCGCTTTTTATCTATGCATTTATTTCCTATCTAATGCTAGTTAATGACAAACTTTATACTTCAAATGCACAGGAATATATGTTAGTGCGCATAATACTTAATGTCATTAAACGTAATTGAAAGTGGCGTCCTTGCGTTACAGCGTTATTCGTGTAGGGTTTAAAAACGCTTGCATTCCCATTGCACTGCGTATTAAAACGTCGTTTGGCCCCGGGTCGTCTTTCCCGTACAGGAATGAAACCAGACAGGCTCTCTGGAGGTTGTCTGGAGGTTTGGCCAATGCATAACACTTTATAATCACTTTCAAACAACGTAGACACGTTATTAAATTATTTTAAGTTGTTGGCCCGTGTTCTCAATTGTTTAACCATATATGCCTGTTGTATTATAATGTTAATTATGTAATACAGATACGGTTATCCACCTAAACTATTTGCTTGTACAGTAATGTAGAGTAATATACAGTAATATACAGTAATGTAGAGTAATATACAGTAATGTACAGTAATGTAGAGTAATGTAGAGTAATATACAGTAATGTAGAGTAATGTACAGTAATATACAGTAATGTAGAGTAATGTACAGTAATATACAGTAATGTACAGTAATGTAGAGTAATGTAGAGTAATATACAGTAATGTAGAGTAATGTACAGTAATATACAGTAATATACAGTAATGTAGAGTAATGTAGAGTAATGTAGAGTAATATACAGTAATATACAGTAATGTAGAGTAATGTACAGTAATGTACAGTAATGTACAGTAATGTAGAGTAATGTACAGTAATATACAGTAATGTAGAGTAATGTACAGTAATATACAGTAATGTAGAGTAATGTACAGTAATGTAGAGTAATGTACAGTAATCCGTTTCCTGACTTTTGAATGACCTTTAACCCCTTTAAAATTTGCAGGATAGTCGTTTTGTTTCATTATTATTATTATTGTTATATTAACACTTCACAGCTTTATTATCTCAAACAAACGACGGTTGTAGTTTCATTCTTTTGTACAATGAAACCCCACCCAGCTCACAGCGTGTGAAACTAACATGTGATTTTTAATCACAAACGTTGCGCTTGTGATTTTCGTACACGTGCATATTGTGTAAATTGTAGTAGTTAGTAGTTGTTAACACTTTTCTTTCATTGAGCGATAAGATTTGAGACGCCACGCCATTCTGTGAATATATTCAAAGCTAAATCGAGTAAATACGACATGATGAAAAAATACAGGCACGATTTTTCTTTTAAACGTGTTTAAACTAAAGGTAACTGTTTGCTGTATGTTTGCTGTATAGTTAAACGACAGCTCAACGTCCCTAAAAATACATATTATAGTTAAACATGATTTAATATTAATATTACTGTATAGGCAACAGAATAAAGCACAATGTTTGACACCCACATGAGACTTTTGCATGTAGAAACAAACGCTGTTTTGATGGTATTCTCGTGTTTTCTGCTTGTAAGGACCTGACGGACCAGCAGTTATATTGCCAAACAAATCTCAAATTTCCAATATCCAATTTCAAGTTGTGAAGTTTCCTCGTTGCTGCGCAGATGTCAGCGTGTAAAAATGCATTTATTGCATGTATTGCAGCAAAAGTGTAACTATGCACGATTGATGTTTATTGTCGTCTTATGATTTATGGCTTCTTTGTTTTGTTTGTTTTTTTTGCATTTTTCGCTTTGGATAAGTCGCGTTTGCCAAATGTCTAAATGGAAATATAGTTTTATTGAATAGAAACAGTAATAATCTCAAAAATGAACGGCTGGTGAGATTAATCGCTTTACCAGTTTAACACAGACTTATAACTAATCGTGTTCCTTCGGTATTTCAACATGTTACTATTAATAATAGTTTTCCCAACATATGAGTCTGTCCAATAACACAAAACGCCTTTAGCTACCCACCCAGTTGTTTCCTGTTACAAACTTAAACTTTGAAGAGGAGGAAGCATTGAGATTATGAGTAAGAGCTAAAATAATATTGCATCATAAAACAAAATGTTTAATAATACAATTATAATAAATATATCTAACATTTATTTAAATGAAAGGCGACATTGGACATTTTTCGAGCGACACTTTACAACGTTACGTTTTTTCGGGTTTTCAATGATAAAACAATATACCGTTCACTCTTTCTCATTTTTTAAACACAGTTGTATAGTTGTATATATTTTTATGTTCATACGCACTTAAAAAGCAATTTTCTTTGCATGTGCTATACGCTTTAGAAAGTGCAACGTTGCATTAAAAACGTATTTGTAGCCATGCATATTTTCTTGCATGCATTGTGTTAATAAATAGGTGTGTCTCAAAGTGATACAGTCAGTGTTTTATCACAACATGAGATGTTTATCATTACATGAAATGGGCTGATTCGCCTACTGTAAATGTTATCATGTAATTTTAGCAAAGAGGACAGAAAAGTGAAAATCCCATGTCGTTAATCTGCATGATGTTTTTTCGCAGAATAATTTTCCCAAACTCCCCTTTTCCAAAAACCGTAACTGGGTGGCGATTATTAATGCATCTTATAGTCTAAAGTTTCAGACAACAAATGAAAGTTTTGTGTTCTGTGGTAAATCACTGGGTTTTTATAAATATATGAGTATAAACTCAATTTATTTATACATAAAAATGGCTCCTGGTGGCGTTGAAATACGTGGAAGCGTAAATGCCATTCAAGATGGGATTTCTCTATTTCCTAGGACTCGAACCCACGCCATTACAGTTGCTAGCGCCACGTTTTACCCTTTAAGCTTCAGAAACTATATGGTTTTGTGGTCTAAAAAGAGCAGGGTGTCTCTATTTCTCAGCCCATCTACCCAAAACCAGATTTTACCAGAGTAAGATATCTGCTTTCAGGTAAAGGCGACTCATGGCTCTGACCTTACAGTAAATTATGCGTTCGTTCACTCCTCCATATATTGAAGATATAAATGACAGTCCAGACATTATCGTACTTGAGTAGATGCGTGGATTGAAGAACAATTAATACATCTAGTTGAGGAAATCTACAGAAAATCTCATCTTTCTTTCCAACAAAACCAAGAAATTTCACTTTCTAATGGCCGTTCAGCTCTTTGCATACGTTCTGTCCATTGCAGGATTATGTGGGTTAATTTTAGCCACGTTCACGAACGCTTGGAAAGTCGCATATGAAAACAACCAAGCCATGTTTGTGGAGCCCAGCGAGGGTCTGTGGATGAAATGCGGAGATGACAGCACAACAGACCGGATCACCTGCAGTTACACGTCCGTTCTTGAACAACCAGGTCGGTGGGTTTGCAGAACCGTTCATTGATCGTTTATTAAACGTTATCACGGGTGGTGTTTGAATCTGTGTGTCGCTGCAGCTGAAATCCAGGCGGCGATAGTGTTGATGTTCATAAGCATCGTGCTGTCAGGCGTCGCGGCGCTGGTCGCTGTCGGCGGCCTCCGGTGCACAACGTATCTGGACGGGAACGATCAATTGAAGAACAGAGTCGCTTTCGCAGGCGGACTACTTTTCATCCTTGGAGGTAAGCTGGAGATGTTATCAACACATCCCTGAGCATCAATGTAGGGTAACATAATGAAAGCAAAAGTTACGGCTTGACGACGAGCTTGTTTCACTTTGAAATGTTCAACCAAACTTTTTTGTGGACGTTCAGTGTGTTAATAACAATATAAGTTATCGTGCAATAAGTTGCCTGAACGTCATTGTAATGTGTAAATACATTCTTCTTGTCTTGTTGAAACATCTTGTCTTTTGTAATAAATGCAACATCGTACAGTTGCACGTATTTTAATGTCATTATTGCTGCAGATATAATAAGTGTGGAAGAAAAACGTGATGTTACAGTTGCATCCTTTCTACATTTACCTTTAAAATTAAGCTGATGTGACCTTTTCTATTCTTTTATTTTCTATTCTTTTATTTTCTATTCTATTGCTTTTCCAGGTCTGTGTGCTTTGGCTGTAACCAGCTGGTTTATGTATGAAGTTATTCAAGGTTTCTATAAGGAGAAGTTGGATAAGTTCAGGTAGGACATTCGACATTATTCAACATTTATTCACTGAGGCTTTATTTGAGGCTTTATTTCTCTGGGTCGTGATTTTTTTATTTTATTGTTTTGCAGTTATGGTCCGGGAAGGTCTCTGATTGGTGGATGGTTTGCGTCATTGTTTTGTATTCTGGGGGGCGTGGTCTTGTGCGTCTGCAGCTTGCCGCACCTGCGGTCCAGCAATAACATCCCATTGCGTCCCATATCCAAGAGTCCCGGTAAAGAGTATGTTTGAGGAGCTATAGCTATCGGAGCTTAAACACCTGCAAATGCCACATCAAGTCAGTTTTAACACGTTTACAATGCAGCACTGAACTATTGAAGGCAAACTTTACACATACAGTATTTTTTATTGCAAATTTTTGCACGTGTTGCTGTGTTTCAATAGCTTCTTATTTAGTGTCGGCTGTTTATATCAATTGCAATTAATAAGTATGTGTATTATTATTAATAATTATAATATAAATATTAGTTATTATAATTTATTGCTTTACTAACGGCTCAAATCTTACCAGTAATAGATGCAGATGATTTTATATCCCAGTATGAATTCAAGACAGCTGTGGTATTTGTTATTTCTTATAACCAACAAAGAAAACGAAAGTTATTTTAATGCTTTGTTGTTAAAGGAAGCCTGTCTTAAAAAATCAAAATAAAGATTTGTTATTAATACACCAATTCGGTTGTAAGCGCTTTCATAACAGTAAAGAAAAGAGTTGGTGTCCTATAGGGGGCGCTATTAACACACTGGTGGTCCTGTAGCTCTCGTGCAGAAAAGTTGCGGGAGTTAATCTTAGTCGTAGACTTGTGAAAGGTTTTCGTGTCTTTATTAAAATGACAGCTTTGTTGAATGGCCTTAATGTATTTTGTAATGAAACAGTAACTGGGGGGGGGGTCATATCGCTCCTATGGGGGCTGCCGGGAGGAGTCAGCGCAGACCGGAGGGAGGGAGGCGGGGGTCGTTATTAAAAAGTCCCCGATAATCGGTCATTTGTAATTTGAGTGACAGACAACAAAACGCCCTTGAAGCCTATATTGGTAGTTTTTTTAGTTATTTTATTAACGTTTCCCTTTGATAACATCTCACACTCGTTATTAATCACAGCGCGCATTTTGCGCACCGGTGGCGCACGTAAGATGTTTGGCAACTCCAAAATCCGCGGCGTGTTTGCATGTCTCCTCCAGGCTTTTTTGCTGTCCTCGGCCACCCTCAAACCCTTCGACCTCCTTTACGATAACGCGGTGGAGGCATTTTACAGGGGAGACTACGTGAACGCGGTGCGACACATGGAGAGCGCGTTGACCAGTTTCTCCGAAGCGCGCCGGACCAGGATCGGTTGCAGGCTGAGATGCAGAGACCGGCATCGCTTTGGTGGCTATCAGAGCGACCATCACTTCTTTGAGAAGGTTCTTCACAGGGCGCATTGCGTGAACGAATGCATCGAGAGAAAGCTCGGAGATCCGTCCATGCACGAAGTTAGCGAAGATGTCCTGCAAGACTTCGTTAGGAGAATACCCTACAACTACCTACAGCTCGCCTACAGAAAGGTGGGTGCAAGTATTGTATTGTATTGTACTGTATTGTAAGTATTGTATAAATGGTTTCCTAGACACCATAAGTGCGCTATTACGTTTTGGGCAAGCGACCTCATGTTCTCATGAAGGTGTTTTGGTGACACGCGTCTAGGTGCTCACGTTGTTTAGTCTTAGGTTTAAGACGAGTCTTTAATTTTAGTAGAGAAATTCAATTTGCCTCAGGGTGCAAAAACTTGAGTTTAAGTTTCATTTTGCGTTGTTGAAATGTTTATCTATCTAATATCTTATCTGTCTAATGAAAAGTCGGTCTGCCAGACTTTTCATACTCGTATATACTGTGAAAAAAGTAGACGTACAAATAGATAATCGGTTACATAACAGTAAAATATTAAGGTTTCGGTAAAAATGTGTCTGTGTAAAATGGAGATCTAATATTTAATCAGGGCTTATGAAAAATTAAGGGCAATATTTGCACAGGACTCCAGACAAATGGGAACGTAATGTAATATTCGGAGACAAACCAAAATATGTCTTTGTCCCCTTCCTGGAAAGTGAATTACGAAAAGAAAAAGTATGTAAACCTCAGATATTAACACACCTTTCACAGTCATTTCTGTCAGAGATTCTGGTGGGTGCCATACAAACTGTACGTCTACTGTATGTATTTATGGTGTTATTTTGTTCAAATAAACAACATTTCCCCAACATTTCTAACGTCTTAAACACACATCCCTTTTCCCAGCATAATCTGGTGCCAGATGTTTGTCCAGTAACAAGTTTGTATGTTTGTGTTTTTTAGTTCAATCAGCATTTATCTAAGCAAATATTTTGTGTTGCTCTTGAAGTATGCTTGGTTTTCTGAAAGGAAAAGCACCGAGCTGGTCGGAGTTATGAAAGGATGACTTTTGTGTCAACGGTGCCCCCTGCTGCTTCGTCAATGGTTAGTTCCTCGTGGCTGAAGGCCAAGCAGAGAAGGATCAAAGCTTAGAAACAGCCCTCGCTCTCACTCAGTCAGATGACCATCACAATTGCAGCATGGCATTGTGGGTATGTCTTCATAAACTTCACGGCAAATCAGTGGTGAAATAAGTTTAAAAGGTTTGCTTTTGTAAGTACATGTGTGATGAGATAAACGTGAAAATGAAGTCTTAGGTTCTGTACGTTTAGTCCTTTCTTCCCTTCTTGGTGGACTTTTGGCTCCATATTAGAGGTTCTGCTTTGATTTTGGTCCCTCATAAAACCCTGTTTGGTATGTTGTGTTTCCATAAAGAGGGTCTAGCGGGTCACATTAAAAGCCCAAAGATGGCGAAACCCTTGAAGGGACGGATTCTTGGGGGAATTTTGGCAACGCCTGGGAAAGATCCAGTCTGAGTGGAAAACGGGATGCGGCAGCTGTTTGGCCTGTCTGGAAAAGTTTTCGGTGGCTGTTCCACTTATTCTGAATGAGATTATGGTTTACCCTCATATATATTGTTAATCAAAAACAGTGTTTAACCTGTTAGCAACTATCTACAACAACTTAGCATTGTGGATTCTACTTTGGCATGGTAAAGAACACCTGATTTATTTTGTTTAATAATCGGTAGGAAGTTTTGTTGGCATCTTGCCATTTGCTTGCTTGTTTTATCTTCTTGTTCCGTCTGGTGACATTATGTGTGTGGGTGTTAGAAGTAAATGAAAAAGTTTGTGTGTGTGTCTTTGGTTATATAGTTAAAGATTTTTGCAACCTTGTTCTGATCCAGTACAATCACCACTGTCCCATCTGTTTCGCATAAAAATCCTCTGTAAGTTATTGCATGTTGGCATCAACAGGTACTTAAGGCTAGTATGTTTTGCTGTGCAGGGATTTAGAGGTGTGTTGGATGAGTAAATACAACACTACTCTTTACTGCTTTAAAGGGTGAGGGGTTTGTTTAAAAGCTGAGGGGGTCCCGTATTTGCTACATGGCTGTAAATTTAAACCCCACTTGTCTTTTTTAGTGGGACATATCATGAGTGTGATGTTTCTTTACTGTGACATTGCAGTCCAAACTAAACGTGTGGAGGCTTCCAAATTCTCCACCTGGATTGAACTAGTTTTGTGCATTTTTTTCTAGAAATTGCCACCAGATGGTGGGAATAGGTGGTTCACCGGGTGGCGCTAAGGGGTGTCTAGGGTGTTATAGGTGCGTTGCTGTGGTTACTCACTTTAGCCGACCCTCAAGGATCTGTGATATTCTTGTCCCTTGAAACGTCAAAGAATTCATTGCTTATTTTATCATCCATGAAGGTTCTTTTTAGCACACGTGAAATTTATCAGGCGTTCAGTGTCAGTTAGCAAATAAAAGTATACGGTCCTAAACGTGTGGTAGACCAAGTTTAAACACAGACAGCGTGTAGCCCCAGAACGTCTGCTGAGATGTTGAGGTGAACCAATGGTGGAGATGATGTTGAGGTTCCTGCAGGATATATAACTCATGTCTTTAATTGCAGAAAAAACCACATTCTGGTCTTCTGGTTCAGTAGCAGGAGGAACAGAGTCCTATTCACCAACATCACAGATCTGTGGACACTCAAGTCAATTTGCTTCATGATGTCTGAAGGTTCTAATTGTGTTTGGTTGGGTCAAATCCCATTCTGCCGCTTTTAACAGCCAGAACAACCTGGTTCTCATGTTGGTTTCTCATTCTTCTCATTCTTACAATGTTGTCATATTCTGAGGTCATAATTGTTGATTTTCTTTAGCGTTTGGAATGTGAAAATACGTTTCGCAACTGAAATGTTCACAAATTACCACAAAATTACTCAGGAGCGTCTAGTAGGGAAGAAGGTGCTAGCAGGTTTTTTGCTAGCACTGACAATTATTTAAAATGTTGTTTTATCCTTGTACCTTTTAGAGCACAAAATTAGCCATTTGACCACTGGGGCAACTCAACAAAAAGTTGCACTTTGTGTTGATGGATCTCACCTCCCCTTCCACTAGAATATGACTCAACTCTAAAGATATTTTTGAGACATTTGTGGAATCTTCACACCACACCTTAGTAAACGTCAGACCAGAAAAACATTCAGGCACAGTAAACAACACAGTGATTCATTGATGCCCACAGTTACAAATATTCTTGTATTTCTGAAGGCTACCCTTGGGCAGTCACAGAAACTTTGTGGCTGTGTTTTTTTTGTGATAAAGGTTTTTTGGCAAGGCAAATCAAGTTAAACTATGTGGCTTTTGTAAAACTTGAGAATATTATATATCTTTGTTGTCATATCAGATACACAGAAAAAGCAATTTTTCAAAAAAATTAACATAAAATTATACCATCCTGCCTTTGTTGTCAATTAATTGAGTAAGAACATTTCTTGTGCTTGTTTTGAGGGAGAAATCAAGTTGTCTAATGTAATCAGGCATACATAAGATGTTCTCATCAGTGCTTAACTTGTTTTGAACTTATTCCTTGAAGATGGTGCATTTTCAAACTCACCATTTGTTCTTAATAAAAAAGAATTACAAGAAGTCTTTAATTTCAGAGTTGATGAGAAACATGCATAGCATGTTGCAAAAACAGTTTTCTATCATTTTTTGCTATGTGCTATGCGCAGGTCCTTTTAAACAATCAAACTGGAGGGAATCATTAAAGTTTTAAACGCCATTTGTACCGAAAAACCCTCTAGAAAAAGTTCTGTCGTTTTTGATATTGTAAGTGGGACATATTAAAACCATGTATGCCTTTGTGGTTTAAGACTTTAATGTTATGAGCAATATATTTGATTGCTTTTGAGAAGTCTGCAGATGTTTGTAGCATGAGGTTTATTTTGGGTCAGGAACAATTTATACAATTTACCGCGTCATTTAAGATGCAATTACTTGATCTATCCCTGCTGACATAACTGGTTTATGCCGGTCAGTGCTGGCCTGCTTTTGGTCCAGCATAGCCAAGATAATGAAGCTGGTCAACCAGCATGGGCCGGTGACCGTTTTGACCCGGTTAGTCAGGGTTGTTAAGAAGCTGGGTTATGACCCAACTGAGGAACCACATATCGAGGAGACTAACCCTTCCAAGATTGAGAAATATGTGCATGATTAGTTGGTTATAAGCTCTGTGAACGTTCACAACAGACATTTTGACAGACATTTGTTTTACAGAGAAACGACGTGTTTGAAGTTGATTTATGTGTTTGACACACTAGTATGAAGTTTTCTGTCAGATATTCTGGAAGACATCATGAGGTGTTTGGATCTGGTTTCTGCTGGTGGTTGGATGTGTGGAAAGACGCTTGATCATGCTGAGCCTTGAACCTGATCTTCTCGCATCCCAGATTGCTGTTGGAAGCAGTAAGTAAAACCAATGTTTTTACAGTAAATGATGTTCATAAAATTCATCTAGGAGCTCTGGCTTATTTTAATCTCATTTTTTGCTTTGTAGGAGTTGCTGACAATTTTAGAACTTGGATTCTGGATGTTTGTTTGGACTTCTGTGATCAAGCAGCTTCCACAGATCTTCCACAGTTCTTCTATAGTTCCTAAGTTCTTTGCATGATTCATGTCAATGTTCCTCAATGCTTCAAACTCTAAAGAGCAAAACCTTGAGGCTGTTTGAAGTGCAGGTCAAGTATCAGGTCGGAATGGATCTGTTTAAGCGTTGACAGGGCTTTTGAAGGGATGAATGGGAAAAATATTAAATTACCCAATCAGGATACTGTAATAAAAACATTTCATAGCTGATTTCATTGATGTTGAGGGAAGCATTTTTGTTTATTTTTTTTACAAAGAACTTTCTAAGAACCTTCCTAACTCGTAACAGCTTTGCAGAACGTTGCTTGTGTAGTACTGTGGTTCTTCTCATACCATCTGAGATTGATGGACGCAGCTAGACTGTGTGTGAGAGTGTTTTCAATCAGTTTCCTGTCCACTGGGAACAAGCACTAGAATCACAGCGTTTTTACCTCAAGTTCACCCTCAGACTCTAAGAGCTGTAAACTTCCAGAAGCTCAGTGAGTTTTGACATGTTTGAGGAAACCGTAATATTCTGCTGTTGATTGAAAATTCTGTCATCCAGCTACAATACTGACAGTGAACAAACGATAAACTATTTCTGTAAGCCTCACCTGAGAACTGTTAGGACAGGATGTGGAATTTGCTTTCAAAACAATTCCTGATGGCCCTGGGGCTTTAAACAGAAGCCAGGTATTGTCATTCAGTAAGTATAGCTTACTTAGGTATGACTTTTTGAACTTCCGGTGAAAGTAATGTGAAAGCAATCAGCTGTCAACTGCTTTCTAATTATGTACAGCACCCTGTGGAGAAACCCATAATTGCTCCGTCCCAAACGTTTCTAAAGCCTTTACAATGCATTGTGTCAATACTAAAACCACAGGTCACGTATCTCCATTCATAAAGCTACCTGGTGTTGCAAGTTCTCAGTGTAGCTGCTTCCATGGTAATTGTTTTTGACCTTTTATCAACATGGAACACAAGGGAACCAGCAATTTGAGTGACATCAGAGCGTTCAGGTTCCTTGTCGGTCTGGAACCGAAACTGTGGACGCTTCGTCTTCATTGTACATCGTTCATTTTGTCTATTTAAACAAACCACCAAATGAAGCCATTGTATCTCTTGCTAATCTGCAGTTTTAAGAAATTTCCTGACTGTGGTGTTTCCTGTCTTTTGTTAAACCTGTTTTGAGACATCATCTCTCTAGAGAGCAAAACCCAATATCCACATTTGTCTTTATCTTCCCACACACTGGCGGCCTTGCTCTCCATGCATAACTGTCTTGATGTCCTCCCTAGAGAAGATGTTTCCAGGAGAAAACCCTTTTCCTTCAGCAGCTGGGATACTGTAAACTGTATGTTGAGTCTTGAGTTTAGAGAGTGTGCAAACGTTTGAAAAGGACTTTCCTTAACAGACTCTTTTAAACAGCTTTTGAAACGGATGAGTTGTTTATGTGATCTCTATTTTAAGACCACATTCAAAGTGGGTTCCTCTACAGGTTTAGGAGCTTTTAGGTGAGGAACCAAACAACAGAACACAGTGCTTTCACTTATTAAAGAATGACAATTTTAGATTTAAGAAGGCTGTTGCTTTATTCTTTTTAGGGAACACAAAGGTTCTGTGTTGTCTTTTTCAGTACTTGCTTATGCAGACCAGGTTTAAAGACGGTTTAAAGACAAGGAACAATTTTAGATACAGTACATCATTTTTCCTACAGTTTCCAAAGTTCCTCCTACATAGTTCTACTCATGGAACTCTGGGTAGAGTCTCTAAGTTTGTAGGACAGATCTACAGTACATTATGTCTATATTGAACCTTGATGTTATGTTGAAACACCACACACTTAGTTCCAGCTGTTGCTTGGTTTACGGCCCCCAAAGGCAACCTCACAGCAAGGCCAAAGGGCCATTTGTTATTTTTAGAGTTGCATTTGAGAACGAAGCATGCTGTTGTTCAAAGCTCCACCTGTGTAGGAGAGGGTCTCTATTATCTTCTAACCCAACCAGAAAGGAAATAGAACAGAGCCATCAGTTTTTTGTCTTGGGTTCCACGTTGTTGTCAGACGTAGATGATGAAGATGAATGAACGCACACTGCTAGTCCATTTCCACAACATGTGGTTTCTTCATTGTGTATTGTCTGGCAACTGACTCGCAAGTGATCAATGTCTGACCATGAGGCTCTCGCATATGAATTGTGTTTCCAGGGAAAGTGTTTTTGCTGAGTCCCTGTTGTTGCAGTGTGGACTGAACTCAAGTCTGGTAGAAACATAAAGGCCTCACTGGTGTTTTTGTTGCTTGTTTTAACAGTTGGTAAATTTGTTTCTGTTCTAGAGATGTTGAATATTTAGAATTTTATTATGGGGTTGTACTCTTTGAAGGATACATGCAATACTGCATTTGGTAAAAAAAGAAAAGAGTATTGGAACACAACCTGTGTCTCCAATTCCTCTGACTTTGAATTTTATGAAACTTAAATTGTATTTAATCCAGGAAATGCATATCTAGTTTTACTTTCCATAATATGAGGAGATTGTAGGATATATAAAGAATGACAAATTATACCAAGGAAAAGCCAGGGATGTGAATTTTGGAGGGCTGGTTTTGATAATGAAAGCAACTCATTCATCAGTGTTTGGCCGCTTTGTATTGCCAAAAAAACTCTAAAATAATTTATAAATAGACTCCGACAACACTTGTGAATGCTGGGCAGATGTATATGCAGGCTTTTATTAGACCGAGGTTGGATTTCACGTCGTCAGTGGGGTGGAAAATATCTTTTATAAACATTTTAAAACCATCTAGACTGTTTTCTGAAGGTGTGGTACCGGTTAAAACCCATTTTGAAATCAGAGAACTGGACATACTCCTCTTAGGCACTATAGCTCTACATTCTTGAAAGTTTACAAGCTTGGAATAACTACGCAGTTATGTGTTTAAATAATCAGGGCTTTTGTACTCTGGAATTGGGTTTAGCCACTATATAAATACAATTTCCCCATAGAAACAGATGTTTAAGTGCCCTACAGCACTCGAATGGTGGTTACATTAAACAAATGCATCATTGTAAACACTCTGGGCAGAAATGCCATTTTATAGCCCAACACTTTATATCTCAGGAATGTGGGAGGCTTTCTAAGCGTAGCCATAAACAATTTTACTCGGTATCGTTTTGAAGATACGATCGTTTTGCATGCCTCATTGATCACTCATTGAAACATCTCAGTCTGATTAGTTGGGGATCAACAGACCAGAAACTTTAGGGTGACAATCTGTGGTTTGTGGAGAACAGTTTTAACACATTCTGTAGTCCTCCAAAACATCTAAACCAACTCAGGAAGTTTGTGTTTGCTGAGCAAACCTTCTGTAAGATAACCATAGTGCAAAATGTGTTTCAGAATAAACAGGAACTTGATATTTTGGGTTTGTTGGCCTGTTTCGATTGGAGAAGCTCTGGGGAGTTGCACAGAAACTGTGAGGGCTTGACTTTGGAAAAGAATCTCCAAATATTTACATAACTTTTTGAGGGTCGTTCTAATGTTATTTGTTCTTCCTTCCTGATTAGCACATGAAGTCCGAAATCTTTCAGTCAAGCGTGTGACGCCGGTGTGTATGTGTTTTCTAAGATTTAATACAGTGATTCAAATTGACATGTTGTAGTAAAAATCACTTTTTTCTGTAAATCTTAACTGTGGCAAGTATTGTGCGACTGGATATTTTGTTCGTTACTTTCATTCCTCCCATTCTGACATGTCAGATTCCTGACATCCACAAACTCGTGACACCAGCAGGGGGTCACCTGCCTGTGAGGTCATCACCCCACGGGGTCGGGACCCCCTGATCTTCTGACTTGCAGTGTGATCAGAGATGAAGAACAGTTGCGTTTCTCCCACAAATATATGTAAGGTTAAACGTAACTTTGCTTTGAGTCATTTTTGAGGTAGTGTTGAGGTCAAGAGGATGTTTCTTGTTACACAATTTTAGATTCCTCAGTAGAAGGTCATACAAAGTTCAAGCAAAAACAAAACAAAGCATTGTAAACATATTTTTTAATTAGTGTTTTTTGTTTTCCAGTAAAAATACCTCTTAAATTTACTTCAAACAAGACAAGCTTAAGGTATTAGGAGAATTAAACGATATTAGGACTCTTTTAGCTTGCTGTTTTTACAGAGGGGTAAGAAAAACAAATGTAGATTTATTTTATTATACTGGGAAAACAGGCCTTATGCAATTTTATAACTCAATTTTTTAGATTTAGTTAATTTTTTATTGGAAATTATGACAGATTTTTAAACAGCTTCGTTCAGCTAATTCTGGGCATAGCGGTAACACTCACGGTTGATTCAGTTTGGAGAAATCAGATTGATTTAAGTTTATTTCACCAGATTAATGTGAGTGTGACTGTTCTAGCACATATTGATAAGACACACAATTGTGTTTGACTACAACTTATGAAAAACAGATGCTTGGCCGTTAGTAAACATGTTGGCATTATCTCACCTTATTATAGGTGCCATTTTCTATCCATGTGGAATGTTTCTGGACATTACGAAACAGACTTTGATGATAAAAACTTGTTTATCTTTAGCCATTTGCCAGGAACGTTTGCCAATTTTTTATTTAAATCAGATTAGCTTTCATTTCATCCTTATTAGCCTCAAACTCAGGTCTTTAGCTGATTTGAAAATTGATATTTTAGCTAGTCAATAAACTTTACAGTCCAACAATACCAACACTAAGTATTTTTGGCGGTTGATTTTTATCCAGATATTTGCGTTTGTATCAAATGGTGTTTTTGTGATTGGTGGTTGCATTGTGGATACAATATTTGCTTTAGTTTGCGTTTTAAATCGCCTGTTCATCTTTTGATAGATGGTGTTTTGGCTTGTAATTTATGCTGTTATAGTTTGAAAAGTTTCCTCAGCCAGAGTTATTAAATGCTCCACTCGCCAGTCATAAATCATAACTTTAAAAAACAACACTGTAAGCAGATGTTGTTTTGCTGTGGCTCAAATCGGGAGGTTTGTTTAAGAGAAGTGTCCGTGACTAACTGAGCAGATTTATGGCTTAGATTTATAGATGGAAAAAATATTATTTTCAAGAAAAATGTAGTTACAAATGATTAAATTTTACCAGACTTACAGGCCATCACAAACTAATTGACACGTGATTCGTTTATTGTTTGTTTAGTTGGTTTGTTTGTTGATCTGTGACCCCATGACACCCCTCTATCGGAATCTATTTTCCATGGTCAGACTTTTTACTAGAGTAAAACAGATGTACTATAAAGTGAAAGTAACTAGAAAGCATCCACTGTTTCCAGCTGCAGCACGTTAAAATTACAAGAGTATAAAACGAAACTAATGAAATTAATAACAATCATTCTAGATCAGATTCCATCTCCCTCGGCCGCCCCAAGACTACTCATTTCTACTCGCTTGTCAAATTTTCTGCCAATGTTGTTTTCAGCAGGGGGCCTGGATTGGTCTTAGAGCGAGATGGTCAGCGAGACCCCTGGGTTAAAGGGGGCTTCTTTGGCTATCTCAGCTCATAACTGTGCCAGAATAGCTGCTATCCAGGCTACTGTCAAAACTCAAGCCCTCCGCTTCTCCAAAGATAACAGGCCCTGAACTTTATTCTCTCGCCCCCCTGTGATCTGTAATAAGGACCACATTTGTGTACTTAAGAGTTTGGAATTAGCCTGGTGTAAAATTTTATTACAAACCACATTTTTATCTTGATAAATATGCATAATTATTGTATTTAAATTTTTTGTTGCAGTATCGCTTTGTTACAGTTGGTTGAAAATCTCCCTTAACCTAACTGGATGCAAAACTCCGGTTGCACAACTCGTGTTCTGAATTCATAACATCAGTATCATATGACAATATTTCTGCACTTGATATAACCAATGAGATATTACGTTTCTGCAGGTAGTTTGTCACGGAACTACAAGATGATGTCGTAGCATTTTGTGTGTTTAAGTGTGTCTGTTTTTTGTCTGTTTCTGAAACAGCTCGGGCAGCTGGAACAAGCCGTATCTGCCGCTCACATGTATTTCCAGGCCAATCCGGAGCATGAGGAGATGAGCGAGGACCTGGAGCGGGACGTAAAAGCAGAATTTTTGATTGACCGGGAAGCTCGGCCACATCAGGCGAGTGACTGCTATAGCAAAGATGGTTGATTTAATGTTGAATCAACATGGGGTTGGTTATTTTAAGCATTGGTTTAACATTAAATTTGGGTATGTTTGCTTAGTTTTTCCACTAGAACAATGTACAGTTGTTACAATGACCCTGTTTACCCGGTATTCACCTGTTATTTTACTTTGTAAAATTGTAAAATGTAAGTTTTATTGTGTTTACAGAAAGCCTTCTTTGCTGGGGTGCAACTTTATGACAAAAACAACTACGAAGAGGCCGCAAATTTCTTTGAAGAGGCTTTAACTGAATATTACCATGCTAATGTCGAGTGTCGAGCCCTTTGCGAAGGGCCACTGCGCTTTGAGGAACCGGATTATGTCTTGTACAAATACAGCCTCTACGAACTGATATCAGGTACTCATGCTTTTGCAATCTGTGTAGTTTTTACTTCTTCCTAACATGGTAGAGCTATCATCTGCCTCTCAGAAGGGCTCTGAAGTTTTGGAACCAAGGAGGAACCAACGAATGGGTCTGTATACACAAATTATATTTGTGTAAATATAATAATTTATCAAACACTGCAAATGGCACTCATTTCAGTTTCAATATTTCTAATTACTCATAGAGAGGCTGTGTGCATTGCCTGATTCACCTTAATCTGTATTTGCAGATTTTTACACGCATGTTCTTCATTGCGAGCATGAGTGTGTCAGGGATCTGGCAACCCGGCCCGGTCGCCTGTCGCCCATGGAAAACTACCTGCCCCTGCATTACGACTACCTGCAGTTTGCCTATTTCCAAAGTAAGTCCATGTACTGTCCATTATTATTACAATCTGTGTGTTGCTCCTGAAAGCTTCAGTCACCAGTCGGATTCCTTGTGCATGTGTGAACGTGTGAAACTGATTCTGATTGGATAGAAAATGTCATATTATGTTATTTAATTATATCTATTTGAAAAGAATTTAAAACAACAAAAGACATTAGCCAAGAAACATGGGTTCCCAGACGTTTCTTCAACATCTAATAGTTTCTTTCCTCTGTATCCAGTGGGCCGGATCGAGGAGGCTTTGACAAGCGCACTGACGTACCTGTTGTTCCACGAAGGAGACGAGTTCATGACTGAGAATGTGGAATATTACAGGGAGATACTGGGACATGACGGAGAACCTCGTAAGGTGAGGTGCGGAACGTCCGCTGTCAGTTTTTCTGTTGAGCATTACTTAATGGTTTAAAGGAACAAGGAATTTTGTTGTAGCTTCTCAGTGATGTCATTCCAAACAAGTGGAACACAAAAGATGTATAATTTTCCAGAAGCTTAGCAGAAAGATTAGCATGAGTCTAAATGTGATGATCATGAACACAATGGGTTTGGTGTGTGAAGTGTACAGTAGCCGCTGCACGTACTCTTGGACCATCCAGGAGAGTTTCTCATTGGATAGCCTGGAAGCTGTTAGCGCTGTTGTCGTTGAATCTAGTTAAGGATTGTTTTTCAATGCAAGACTCTTTGGATTTCAGCTCCTGAAAGCCGCAAAGTTTTTCCTTTTTCATTGTAGAATGTTTCCATCTCTCTGGCCATCTGCCACATCTTATTGCCCGATTTCTGACTCCTCTGGGACCTTGTGAACCTAAATCCAAGATACAGTACTGACAGAAAAACCTTCAGTTGACATCAGAAACAATCTGGGAACTGTTAGCATTACTAGCGGGTGCCACTAACTGTTTCGGTTTTGTTTCACTTTTGTAGCTTTTCCTCTATCTCAACTTTCCCTCCCAGGGGCACCAGGGCGGCCATTAACTGCGGCCTCAACCCAACAGCCTTTTACTCCAGTCCGCTTTAAATGAAATCCAGTGATCGCTAATAAAATGCACCTGCCAGGGAATGCCAAAAGTAATCGCTCCGGTTGCATAATGACCTGATCTTGATTTCAGGAAGAGAGCATGTCAAGTATCCCTCAGGTCTTTTTTTGTTGCTTTAAGCCACAGCCAAGATGTTTGGTAGATAAACAATTAAGGGTTTGTAATATTTTACCAACTGCCAGTAGAAAACGTAATTGTAAAGCTAAGGGCCAAACTTGGTACTGGCACTCTCTACTGGTGCAATAAAAGTTTATAAAAAATAAAATAAAATGTTTCATGACATAATGATGATGCCATTGTTTTGTGAATTTGGGTTCTTGTTTACCAGTTTTTAAGATGTTTATTAAGATGTTTCTTGGGGGTTGTGATAATGGAGGTTTTGATAATACCTCATAAGGTATTGGTTTAATATCAAAATCAAGTTACCAAACTTCTTGTATTGATGCAACACTGATCTGCTTGCTTGTTCCACAGGAAGCTGAGCAGTACCTGAGAAGATACAAACAGGAAGTAGACCTGCTAGTCATGGGCAGCAACAACCTCGGAGTCTCTTACACCGAAACAGTGGGTCCGGTTTGATATCTTTAAGAAATCGTTCACCAAAAATGATAAAATGTCTTTTAAAACCTGTGTGAATATTGGTTTTGAGGAACATTAAAAGATGTTTTAGTACATTTTTGGGCAAACAACAGAGGCCCTCATTGTATGGACACAAAACCACTGAGACATTTCTCAAAATATCTACTTTTGTGTCCACAGAAAAAAATCATAAGTTTGGAATGGCATTAGGGTGAATAAATAATGGAAATTGTTCATTTTTCTGCGCTCATGCTAACCGATACAGGCAACAGGTGGTCAAAACAGCAAACGTTTGTATAACAAACCTACATCGCCCCCTTGTGGTTGGAACAATCCAACGCTGGTAACAAGTCAAAGGAGCCAGAAACTCAATATTGGAGAACCTGGTAGTTGAAAGTTAACATGTTATGAAAGAGTTTTGGTGACATCATTATAAAACATGTATTTGATTCAAGAGCAGAGGAATATGTTACAAATATGTTATTTGTTCTTATGTTTATTGAAGATATTAATATGATTTCAAGTTAATGATCATTAGCATAATTGTCTGTCTTTGCAGAACTACTGGAGCAGTACAGGAGGCCGAGAAGATGCTAACAGGTAGACAGTCTCACACCATCGTCGGTTATGATTCAATGAAGGTTCCAGCTCATATTTTAAATGTCTACAGGGTTCCTTCTGGTACTGACGGCTGGATTGACTATGTGCCGATTTTAGCAAAGGAGAACATCACAGCGGCTGCCGTGCAAGAACGTGGAAGTGGTAAGAACTATTTAATGTTAAGAAACGTTAAACGTTAAGAACTTTCAACATGCTAACACTGTAAACTATACTTTTTAACTTTAAGATGACTGAAACTTATGTCAGTTAAGAACAAGTATTGAGATGAGATCTACAGTGTGTGTGTGTGTGTGTAGGAGGTCCATTGCTGTATGAGGACGTGAGGTTGGCACTGAACTCACACGCTCTGAATGGATCGCAGAGGGTGGTTCTCGATGATGTCATCGCTGAAGACGAGTGCTCTGAACTTAGACAGCTGGCTCATGTGAGCATACATACATTCGATCAACTATTGGGTTCAATGAGAATCGAACCCTGGCCTTGGTGTTGCTAGCGCCTGAGCTACTTGACCTTTCTGAGCGCAAACTTAATTACAATGTACGTTCCATAAACGTTCTATAAACGTAACGCTCCAATTGCTTTATTGGTCTAACATATGTGTTTTTATAACTGGCAGAGTGTGACTGCGGCAGGCGACGGCTACAAGGGAAAAATGTCCCCTCACACGCCCAATGAGAAATTTGAGGGGGCAACAGTTTTAAAAACATTACAGGTAAAACATTCTCTCGTGAAATTTACATGGAACAGTTATTTGTTACGAATAAATTTATGCTTTACCATCCACAGTATGGATACGAGGGGCGTGTACCTTTAAGAAGTGCCCGTCTCTTTTATGATGTCAGCGAGAAGGCCAGACGGATAACCGAGTCGTACTTCATGCTGAATTCCACTCTGTATTTCTCATACACGCATCTTGTGTGCAGGACGGCCATTTCTGGTACATCAGGTCTTAGTTTCTACCTCAAGTTAAACCACAGCTGCAGTTTCTAAACTCCCATAAGTGTACTGATACTCGTACATTAAAGTTTACTGTAATGCTGATGATGTACAGTAAAAATAATGTACAGTAAAAATAAATGCAACAGAATAGTAATTCAAGTTTCAAAGACTGAAAAAACTTTATTAATACCAGGGGGAAATTGCTTAATGTGCAGTAAAAATAATGTACAGTAAAATAATAATGTAAAATGATGACAGTAAAAATTATTCAAGGTTAAACAGTTAAAGAACTTTATTAATCCTGGGGGAAATTGTTTAATGTACAGTAAAAAAGTATAGTAAAATAATGTACTGCAAAAACAATGTACAATGTAGTAAAATATTGTCTTGCTAAAGCAGATGTGATGATGATGATGCAATGCTTTGCTGTCATTGCATATATAATCACAATATTTTTACTTATGATAAAAGGGCAACAGGACTACAGGAACGACCTCAGTCACCCGATACATGCTGATAACTGTCTGCTGGACCCGGAGGCAAATGAGTGCTGGAAAGAGTCGCCCGCTTACACCTTCAGAGACTACAGGTAAGGTATATAGGTATAGGTAAGGTATATAATGTATGTCACATATACGTCAGCTTATATAAATGTATGCATGTTGTTGTAGTGATTTTCCTGGTCTTTCAGTGCCCTGCTGTACCTGAACGGAGATTTTGATGGCGGAGAATTTATCTTTACAGAAATGGACGCCAAAACAATCACTGTAAAGAAACGTGCACTTTCAACATATTGTCCTATTTGTGAGAGTTTGTTGTTTAAAACTGATGTTTCCTGTTGCAGGCCTCAGTAAAGCCCAGATGCGGGCGATTGGTGGGGTTCTCGTCGGGCGGAGAGAACCCACACGGCGTCCGTGCCGTCACTAGGGGGCAGCGATGTGCAGTGGCCATTTGGTTCACCCTAAACCCCCTCTACAGAGAACTGGTGAGTTTCTAGCAGAAAATATGGTCCAAATATACTTGTGTGAGGTTCTGTTTCAGTTTCCATTCGACATTCATTAAATGCATCCCGTAATGTTCCCGTGTGTTGCTGGAATAGGATGCCAAAGCGGAATTTTAAACAATACAGGAAGCGCAAGCTGGAACCACAGGCACCCGCTAATACAGAAGTGTTATACCCGCTGAGTGCTGTCAAACCACTCGACCGCTTCCTGTTCTCACGACAATGCAAAATAATGCCTTGAATTTACATAACCAGAGTACAGTGTGTTCATACACGTTTATAAGCCCTTTCACCTGGAGTTATTTTGTACACGTGTCAAACTGCAAAAATGACTTGTTAGCAAATGCAATGCAACTTGTGATGTCATAAACCAGACCACTGACACGTAGCCCACATCTGATGTTGTGCCGCACACTTATGGTGAGGTAATATTTACAGTATATGCCTATAAAACTGTTATTTATCTACATAGCCCACAAAGATCATATTTAACACAAGCGTTTACATCAAATTTAACGGCACAGAGCAATAGGTAAAGCTTGTGCGGTTCCCAAAGTCAGAAAATGGCGGATGAGGACATAAACATGTAATATGACTGTTTAATTCGGATTGCAGGAGCGACTGCAGGCCGATGAGGTCGTTCAGTCCCTGGATAAACATCATGGACAGAGTCACGGGCTCCACATTAATCCGAAAGACGAGTTATAGGCCAACAGCCGGCGGAAGATACGGCACAGGGTTCACGTCAAAACCTATTAATTTAATTGAATGAGTTTATTTTTTTACCGTTTAATGTGAGAGTGTTTTGTTTTTATTATTGTTTGTGCATATAAGACCTCAATTTGCAACTACTTGTTTTCGTACTTTAAAAGAAACAGGGATTTCGTTGGTTTGATAGTGGAAAGAAATTTACAGTGAATTTACACTGTAAACCTACATATTTAAACTCTTAATAAACTTAATTATATTCAAGTTTATTTGCCTAGATATTGAAACACAACAGACTATGAAAATGAGAATTTGCACACGTATATATTTACTGTACGTTCTTAGGCAATGTTAACAGTTTTTTACTTGTACTTTAATACAGCACTGAGATTTATTAGTTCAGACTAGTTCTCATCTTTTGAAACCATGAGATTAGACTGTTTGTTGGTCACCATAAAGCTGTGATTTGACCACAGACAGCTACGTTACAGGCGCCACATTTGATATCACCAATTTTTCTCGTGAACGTTTCTATATGTTCCTGTTTCAAGGAATTTGAATTTAATGTGGCACGAAATTGTCATTTTCTTTCAAACTCACTGACACACGGTCCGTACGTCTCTGTAGATTTTGCATTGCACTGAGCTGTTTAAATATCTGCAGGTTTGGGAAAGGAGAACGGCCATGTTTTGTCACTGATATTTAATGGCGTTAGTTTTTATGCTGTTATGTAATGCAGAACTACGTTTGCAATATGTATTTTAAATTAAACACTGAAATACGTTGAAATACAGCCTGTGTCCTTTATTTTCTGTATGCAGTATATACATTGTGTTGTTACGTTACAAGTTACTGTTTTCACACTGGGTAATAATAATAATTACCTTTGGAGGTAAGTATATTCTACTAACTGTAGACTAACTAGACATTTCACTGCTTATTGCAACTAGTCCTCAACCAGTCTTAAGAGTATTAGCAGACTGTCAGATTAATGTTTGCAACAGATAAACAGACATTCCCTGACCATTAGTAACTATTAAGTACTAATGGTATATATTAACTTATAGTATATATTAACTTATTCTACTAACACTAACCTTAACTCTAATGAGAGTTAGTTGTAGGGATGTAGTTGCAAAGTTACTTGAATGTCTATAGTGGATGTTGTTATTATCTGCTATATACAGCACTAGAATTAAACTAATACATCTAGACTAAAACAAAGTGGCAGTGCACAGTGTTTTCTGTCTTAGTCAGATGTTCAAGTTGACTTTTAAACAGTGGTTAGGTTTGACTTGAGCTTTAATGTTGCGACCGCAAAGAAGCCTCGGTCTCCGCTCTCAGCGCTCGCTGTGTGCGCTATACCTCACGCTACCTCACGCTACCTCACGCATGAGGACGAGACATCTGTGAAATCTTCTCTGCTTCTACAAGTGATCTGAAAGTTGCTGTGGCGTGTGCACGGGCTGACAGATCTCTGTCGTGTGTTTAGCTGCTTCTCGTTTCGTGTCCGCGACCTGCTTTCACAGTTCTTCTACAGTCCTACAGGTTGGCTTCAAAGCGGTCTTACGTTTCTCCGCCCACCTGCAAAGTGGTGTTTGGTTTTAATGTTTGGAAAGCCCACAAGGTTGTCGGTAATCTCTCTAAAGAAACGTAGCATACATCTTCTGAAGCGTTTGTTTACGTTGCGTTCCACTGAACGCAATGGTGGACCTGGATCTTCTGCAGGAAGAAGCTGTAAAGATCTCAGAGGCCCAGTAGAAGTTCTGGCAGGAACCTGTCTAGATATCTGAACAGATGAGGAAGCTTCATGTGTTCTGAGTTAAAGTCTCAAGGTGTGTCATTTTTTGACTCTGATAAAGTTGGGACTGTCCAAAGGAACATATTATGTCCTTATTGTGTGGACAGGTTATCTCGTAATTTCGTGTTCACTCACTTCTTAGACATGGATTGGTTGCACAGTGGAATCGTTCTTCTACTGGTTACTGGTAAGTGACACTTTAAAACTTGACTTGTTCAAAACCACAGTAAGACTAATGGCTCGCTGTAACATGGGAAGGGTCTTATTTACTATAAAGTTTTAATACAAATCACGTTTCCTCTAGCAATGGTTTTGCATATTAGTTTCAAACAAGTTGAAAACGTTTTGATTGTTTTGAACATACTCCTATAAAAGTGTGACAACTAGCCCCGATGATTTGTTTTTATCATTTAAAGGGTTATTTAAAAGAACTACACGTTATGAAGTTCTTAGCAATTTCAATATGGCAACAAGCAATAAATTACATTTGTTTTCAGCCTTAAACAGAAGTGCGTTTGGAAAGGAGGATTTGAATGTCCGTCTGGAACCATCAGGAAACATGAAAGTTTGTGAAGGGGAATCGGTGAAAATAAATTGCACTTTCCAGTCACGTTACATTACAAAACTTTACAAAGTGACCTGGTACTATAACATAACAAGTGACTCCAGATGTGACAATATCAATAACATATACGAAAAGGAGACCATTTTTGCTATGGAAAATAATACCGGCTGGTCAACTCTCACAATCCCAGCCATCAGAACCCATGAGAGCGGCTGGTACTTCTGCAAAGTTCTGATAGATATTCCTATTCTTCAAATGGAGTGCAGTGATAGACTCCTTGTTCTGGTGGGTAAGTAGATAAATATTGAAACGCTACGTGCTACAAATACAAGATAATTCTTTATGAAATTGGACAATGGTTTGCCTTTTTTCTTCCTAACTTCAGATTTGTTACTGAAATTCACGTTTGTTTATTTTATAATGCTCTTTTTTTGCTTCTACGTAAGCTAACAACGTCAGCCCCAGCACCCCGGGTTTGGATCCGACCCAGTTTTCAAACCAGACTGAGAGCACCACAAACTCATCCACAGCTTGTTCTATCCCTGGTGAATGTTTTGCTATCGTGCTTTTTACAAACCATTAACCCTTAAGTATTGCACATTTCACACATTGCGATTTAATCGTCTCACATGCAAGACCTAAAGGTCTACAAATCAATGGCTTAAAGTTGATCATAAAACCCTTTGCATGGTCAGTTTTAAACTGAGAATAGTTTAAAACTATTACTTTTAGTAGCTGATCTTGTCTAAATTCGAGGCAGTCAGGTGACATACCCAATGTCCAAATGTCTGAGACCACAAAATGCTTTTATAAGCTGGTTTTAACTGTATTATCAATTTGAGTACACAAGCCCGTTAAGTATTTGCATGATTTGAGAATGCACCAAAACGATTTGTATTAAAAGCGTACAAATCTATTTGTTTAACTTAACATTTCATTGTTTAAAACGTAATTTGTTTACGTATAGATAAATGTATATGTTTATGTACAGGTATATGTTTATATTTATGCCTATGTATTCTTTTTTAACCTTTAACTTGATCTGTTTTACAATCGTAGCTCCCAGGACACTTGGAGTTGTGTTTGATCTCTGGTGGGTTTGGGTAGCCTTGGCTGTTGGATGTTTGGTTCTCATCGTGTTGGTTGTTGTCACGTGGATGTTGTCCCGCAGAAGCAAAAGTAAAGGTAAGATAAAGGATTATTCAGTTGCATTAAACAAAAACTGTGGTGTGAAACAGCTCACAATAGTGTTCAAGAAGAACATTTCCGGTTCAGTAGACGATAAGGAGCCGTACACGGCCTCAAAGGTCAAATACTAAGGTCAGAATAAACTCCAGTGGTAAGTCGCGAACATACCTTGTTTAACCTTAAATATTAATTTGACAAGTCACACATACTCAGCAAGAGCGTTTTTATAAGATCAGGTGTTTGTCTTTCCTGGCTGAGCTGTGAATGAGTGTGGGTGGTCGTGTGGTTATAGCTCTGAGAACTGGGTCTTCTTCAGGGCGATCAAAAGCGCTTGTTGCTTGTTGCGGTTAGACATGAACAGTTACGTGCAGCGCAAGCATGCACAGCCAAACGGGTTTATGTTGTTCAGACCCTCGCGTTTTGCACCGTTAACCATTTCGTGCAACCCTACCATGTTGTTCACTGCCTGTGTGTTTGCAGAGATCATTTATGAAAACACCACACCGAGGAACTCGACCGGCTGGCGATGGAGCCAGACTCAGATGGACAGCTGCCAGATACCTGCATCCAAGAAAGTGGATACCATTAAACCGCTGAGAAAATATGACAGTCTTTCCCAAAACAGAATCCACAGACTTTAAAAAAACATATTCTGTGCTAAACTTTTGACCTCTGTAAACTTTTAAACGTCATAAAGTTTCACTCATTCACTTGATTTAATAAATAATGCAATGTAGCATGTTTCCATTAACCGGCAAAGCTGTATATATATATATGTATATATGATTTTGTAGTTTATTATTGGTTGGTAGCGTTTAAATGTCGTATTTCTATAGCATTGTGTCGAAGACAACCGTAAACGTTTGCTTGACTAACAACGTTGCTCTGTTTGTTTGAACACCTGACCAGCCACAACACATCATTGTCTCGACCTTATAAAATGACAGATGACAGAATAACTTTATTATTCGTCCCTGAAGAAAATGAGAAAATGGCTTTTCTTGTACGACTTTCGGTTGTGTCACATCGAAACGATCCGTGGTTACAAATAAAACGAGAGTGACACGTTTACCTCTGTTTTCTCACAGTTGTCAACCTATTACCTGTCATAACACCAGTTTTAAGCACAAAGGCACGTGGGCTTGATTCTTGAGGAGCACAAATGCGGATTAAAAGCATGATCTGAATGCAATGTTGAATCACTTTGGATTTGAAACATCTACCAAAAGCATGAATGATGATGATGAAATCTGCTATTGTGAACCAAGAGGAAGGGTTCTCCAGAATGAGATAACAAACCACACATTGTATCAGCGGCAAATAAGGAACAAATCAATTCAACTACAATCATGTATTACTTATAATCACAAGAGGAACTGAGATGAATCATTCATATAACCGCACTTTCCTGTCAGGGCAGCTGTGAGATCACGGTGCTAGCAACATCAAGGTCATGGGTTCAGTTCCCATAGAATGCACGTAACCTCACAATGCAAAGCTTGAATGCAACGTTTAAATGCTTGCCGCAGCACAGAACGGTATGGAGGAATTAAACACGTGCAGGTTAATAGACTGTAGCATACAGAACATAATACACTATCAGCAATGCATCTGTTGTGGCAGTAGCAGTCACCTCACAAATGCTTTGTTCTCATCTGGAGGTGCATTTAATGCATCAATAATAATGCAACAAAAAACACACGTTAAATTCATGTTTTGGACATGAGTTTATATGTTATTATATATGTTATATAATATATAACGTCAGAAACGCTACTTAATTTACAAATTCAACTTAAAAAAGCTGTTACTGTTATCATTTACTCATGCAAAGTTTCTATTTATCAGGCCTGGACTTAAATGATAAACGTCAGTAAGATCAAAACTAGAGTTGCGAAGCAATAGCGCCATCATGCGATCAAAAAACTGCTGTGCAACTGTAGAAGAAAGATAATATTTCTATATAATACAGATACTAAATACCATCATTAACGTTATATTACGTTTTGTTTATATTATATTATAACTCTGTCCCATATCTCATTATATACAATACAGTAGGTGGCGCTAGTGACCCTGAACAGTAATCGGCCATTTAAACGAGAAGAAGCGCTGATGTAGTTTCGGTTTGGATGCAAACCAGTTTTTGGACCTACATTACAATCGTTTCTGGTGAAATAACATGTTAACTGTTTCATTTGTCATCGGATATATTAACGTAATACAGATTATGGCGATATAGCAAACGATCAGGTTTTCAGTTCAGTAATAGTGTTACGGTGTCTGTCCGGGATCTTCATTAAATGCATTAAAACCGAAACGAGTTGTAGTTTGACTAGTAAAAACATCAGTCATGAATGTTTCCGGTTGTTTGTCGTTTAGGTTTCGTAGTTTTTTCGTTATCTGCGGTTTTTTTGTCATTTCACATGCGAACATTAATAATAATAATAATAATAATAATGATAATGATAATGAATGGATCGATCCAGATGACATGTTGAAATATGATCCGACAACCAAGTCCATGAGGAAAAACACGGGGGTAAGAGTTTATTACTTACATTTAACTTTTGTTGATTTTGTTAACTCCATTGTGAATTTATGTCCATCAAATCTGTATGCAAATAATGTAAACACCTGTGGAAATAACACTGAATTTGTAATATCACATGTTGACAACATCCACACCTTTAATTGCGAGCTTTCGCTTCCAAGCTGGTGTTTATATGAAGACAAACAAATACAGTTTCATTGGCCATCTCTATGAATGTAATTGTTTTGACGTTGTTTTAATGTTTCAGTCAACCAGCTACACCAACGTACCAACCAAGAGAAGAACGTTCAACCAAGACTCCTGTGAAAAAGGGGACATGACCTGTCAACAGGCAACATGTCTTCCAGTATTTAAGCGTTTTCTTTCCATACTCCTTAAAGAAGCTGGAAAACTTGGGCTGGTATGTCCATCCATCTTCTCTGAAGGGTTAAAACCATGTTCCTCAGCACTCAGGTGTCATTACTTGTGCTTTTTTCCGTTTAGCCAGATGATTCACAAACAGTCATGCACTATGATGCTGAGGTAAAACTGTCCAGGAAATCGGTGGCAGAGTTTCATAAGCTCTTAAGGGAAGACAAAGACTGGACCACTGGAGCCATAGATGAAGCTCTGAGCGAAGTTTTGGTGAACTTCAAATACCATGACCCTAAGGTCTGGAAGTGGCGCTTTGAAGACACTTTCTATGTGGAGGTGGATACGGTCCTTAAGGTCAGTTTTTGTTTTATGGAAAGCAGGGTGGTTGCTAGGGTGTTGATAGTGGTTGTTAAGGTGTTCCATGCCTGCTTATCAGTGCATTGTTATGTGGTTGTCCAAGTCAAAAGAGACACCCCTTTGTTATATTACAGTACTTTAATGTTTCACACAACCTTGTGACATCTTTTTACTTTCATTTTCTACAGGTTTTATTGTGTGTTCTTATCATCACAGCTGTTATTGGCACTGAAATGTGGTCTGGGGTGTCCTGGTTTATCCAGTTCAAAAGAATGTTTGCTGTTTGTTTTTTTATAAGCCTGATCTGGAACTGGTTCCATCTTTACATGGTAATAATTTTTGTCATACTAGTCTAAATAGCTAGCCTTGTTATACTAGCCTAAATAACTAGCCAGAGACCTTAAACAAGATACTGTTGATCTGTTATATCCGTGACATTTTTAAAACACAGGTGGAGAACAAATTGCCAGTGTATTGGATAAACCTGCGTGTGTTGACTGATTTGATAAAATATTTCTGTTTGGCTAGCTTGCGTTTGCCGAGCACCAGAAAAACATTATGCAGTTGGAGAAAGTTAATGAGAAATGCACCGGGGTGAGAAAAATGGACTGGAAAGACAGTTTGTCAGGTGAGGTGCTTTCTGTTCTTTGTCTTGTAATTCCTGTAGAGCCCCTTAGGAGACATGAAGCAATAGCCTCACATTCTTTTCTAGCATGTTTTGCATATTGAACCCAAATTATTGCAAGGGAATGCAGACGTTATTGCAAGTCAAGGCTAAACTATTTTTTTGTCCCCTAGAGGCTTTATCCATTCCAAGCCCATATATTGTTATTTTTTTATGGAGCACAAAAAGAGAGTTTTATAGAAATCTTAGCATAGACCTTTTCATACAGAAGCAGATTAGAGTGGGCAGCATTGTGTACAGAATAAATCAGACACCTAGTGGTCACTGAACATCCATTGTATTGAAAGATCTTTGTGAAGATTCTCAAGAATTAATTAGTTCCTCAGAGCTTTGCTGAAAGATCTTCCAGTTACTCTTCAGATACCTGTGCTTCTGATAATGCTTGGAGCTATCCTTGTAAGAGTTGCACATTTATTTGTTTTGGGATATCTTAGGATAAAAAATATACTTGATAACACTTGATCTCACATTTGTCCTCCTCAGATGTTTATGTATGGAAGCGCTCATGCTGCAATACACCACGCATTACCTTGGCCAGGGTTTGGTCAACATCAAAATCCACCACCTCCTGTGGTAGGACAACCCCAAGCTCCCCGACTGAGAGGGCATGAGGATTTGGCAGGAGGTGATGCCCCACAGCCCCTAGAAGTGCCCCGGGGCAACTAATGCTAGTGCCCCACAGACTAGGAATCAGGACCCCTCAGCGAGATAATCAAAGCCTGGATTGATGACAATCATTTGTCAGCAGAGGTCCAGGCAGTACAGGTCGAGACCCTGCAATACACCGGAAACATCTTGGGTGAGGACAACATTGATTGTCAACAGAGAAGGAGCAGAATGCTGGCGTTGATGGAGGTAAAGAACTCAAAGTAGAGAACGTTCTAAGAAGGTCAAGGAGAAAAGTTCATCAACTAAAGACAAAAATAAGAAATAGGCAGATGGTCAAACTTGAGACTCTGTTCAGTTGAGGTTCGTTGAGTGCATCATTATTGTTGGTGTGATATTTAATGGTCTGTGATTGTATTGTTTTTCATCTATTAATTGTATTTATTAATTGAAATTGTATTTTGGAGTTTTGTAATGAATTTTGTAGTGAACATAACATCTCCATTTGCAGTGTTCATTACATTGTGAAAATTATATCATGGACATTACGTTGGAAATAATGTTGATTCTCACATCTCACTAATAAACACTGATTTGTTTCTCAGTCGCTTGAATTGAATATATAAAGGTATATTGTAATGTATATTCATATTGCTACTGAGTAGTTTTACCAAAATGGAAATTGCAGATGTTGAAACCACAGTCCCTAGGGGAAACATTATTTAAGCTTTAGGACTCAAAAAATACCTTTTTTCTTAGTTTACATTATTTCATCAGTTTGTTCTGCAAATATGTTAGTGCTCTTTATTTTTTTGGGTAGCCTACAGTTTGTTTTGAAAGAAGCACAAGTATATGAATTTACTTAAACTTTGCAATTAAATGTTTTAGAAGAAGACATCAAGATCTTGCCTTCAATTATCATAAGCAAACTTAATGCGTATTTACAAGATACACTTTTGTTTTACAACTATTATGTTACAACTATTACTATTATGTGAACCACGCCTACAAGTGGACCCCCTCGTTTCCAATTGGTCTATGGGCGTGTCTTGTGGTGTGACGTCAAGGTTATAAAGTAATTGAGGGTTCAGCGAGCGCACATGTGAGTTTAGATGACAGATTACATGGAGTTGTACGACAGGAGCTGCCAGGGCGTCGAGGCTGGTGTTTCAAGGTAAACTAGTTTTAAAAGTTTGTTGAAGTCTTTAAAATACATTGTATTCTCATGGGAAGCAAGGATCTGCGTGTATATATGTAAAAAGAAAGTAAATTCGCACATTTAAAATGCATGCCTTTGCGAACTGTAAAGTTAACTTTTGCAAAGTTTTTCTTAACTATAAACTTGTGTTTACAAATTTTAAAAAATGTCAGCATGCTATACTGTCAGTGTTTCCCAGCATACGAGCGCAGCCTTGGACTTGTGTCCCTGTTTGTGTTTCAGGCGTATAGAGACACCGGGACGCTTATTTGCGGTTATTTATAAAAGCTTGGTTAACGTTTAAAAAAAGTAAATGTAGAAACTCAGCAGAACTCAATTCCCTTTTCTAGTGCATTGACTCTTGTCATCTTCCTTTTCTTAAAACGAACTGTCACATGAGA
Organism: Yasuhikotakia modesta; assembly: GCA_036877545.1. Taxonomy (NCBI): domain Eukaryota; kingdom Metazoa; phylum Chordata; class Actinopteri; order Cypriniformes; family Botiidae; genus Yasuhikotakia; species Yasuhikotakia modesta. The sequence continues at coordinate 23,081 of JBAJNP010001842.1, read as the reverse complement.
AATGTGTCACAAAATCTATATTTAAACCTATATATATATATATATACACATATATAATGGTATATGATGTATTGTGAAAGTGTACCATATGTAATGCAATTCTGTAAACAAATGTATATGCATGTATGTATGTTTCCATAGCACCTCCGCATCCATAGCAACCGATTCCTTAACAGAGGAGATGCTGAGAGAGGACCTCCGGTTTTACTTCATGAGCCCCTGTGAGAAGTACAGAGCCCGGCGACAGTTGCCATGGAAACTTGGAGTCCAAATTTTAAAAATATTCATGATTACCCTTCAGGTATGTATAGGGTCACCTATATACCTAAGACTGCCCAATTGTAAACATTATACTAAAAATGCTAAATTGTAGATCAAAATGTAGAGTCTAAAAGCTGCAAAAGTTGTAATGGTCCACCAGCCATTGAGAAAACACAACCTTCTCCACTTCTTCTCAAAGCTCATACTGTTTGGACTGAACAACCAGCTTGTGGTGTCCTACAAGGAGGAGAACCTGGTGGCCTTCAAGAACTTGTTTTTGAAGAGCTACAGCGGCGTGGATGAGGACGACTACAGCGTCGCCGTTTACACCAAAGAAAACGTTTACAAAAGTTTATATTATGTGGTAGATCAGGTTCGTATTACATTTTCCACCATCTTGGTTTTTCCCACCTGCTGTGGTTGAGATTAGCTTGTTAGGTGTTTGTGTGCTTGGCATTAATGCTACGTGCATGTTGACGTTTACAGTTAGCAGTTAGTTAGCATGTAAAAGTGACATCAAAAAATGATAGACATACTGAATCTAACATCTGTTTGTATCTTTGCCCGTGGCAGTATTCTCAGTTAGGTAACCTCTCTGTGGGTCCTGTTAGTTATGCTGAGGAGAACGAAGAATTTCTGCCCATGGTCATTTGCAAAGAAAACTACAAAAGAGGCAACACTGAAGTATTTGAGGAATCCTATCATATTGATGCACAATCTGAAACAGGTGATATTTTTTTCTCCAGAAAACGAACCACATTTTGCTGTGACAGCTGTCATGGCAACCAAGCAGCTAAGAGGAATTGAAACCAATGGTTTAAAATACACCAAATGATAAACAGGAAAGCACATGAATGACAGAATGTTGTTTTTGGCAAAGTTTTCTTAAACAGTTAATCTATAAAATAAATAAGTGTAAAAAAGCTATAGCTATAAAAATTCAATAATAATAAATCAATTACAAAACACATTTTTTTTTCAGATTGTTTGACTCTAGATCCAAAAGCTGCAGCAACATGGAGAATCAACAACGCATCATTTTTTCAGCTGGACTTTTACAGGTTTGGCAACCCCAAATAATCAGAACAGAACACAAAAAGCACCATAAACGTACTTTGTGTTTTTAAATACAGGCTGGTTAATATCAAGATAACATTTGCTCTCCGAGGAATCAATCTGCAGACTGTTCGGTCCCACGAGTTGCCAGATTGTTACACGTTTTTGGTGGAGGTCAGTAGGTTTAAGACAAAAATATTTGGTATTTACCAAATCCATTTGCTTGAAATAATGCTAAACAAATCTATGTTTGTTGGCTGATTCGTTGGTTTTTCGGCAGATTGTCTTTGATAACAGTTGCCATAGTGGGAAAGTGAAAGTTACCCTTGATTTTGATGCCGTCATCAGCGTGTGCAAGAACTGGAAGATTTCAGGAACAGGTATGAAAAAATGTCTGTGACAGTAAATATTTAGTTACAGTAACTAATTGTACTGTATAATATAAACATGTTGCCTTTCCAACAGCTCAGAAGAGCACACAGTACCTCCTTATGTTCGACGGCTTTGTTATTGTGGTGTGTTTGATCTCCGCCGTGCTCTGCATGCGGTCCATTATACTCGCTGTGAGATTACTTCAGGTAACCCTGCGTTAACCAGAAACGGTCAACGTTCTGCAGATACATTTAACATCACAAAGCAACATTAGTGTGTCATCGTGTGATTCATCATCACAGAGTTTCCCGTTTCAAGTCAAACGCTGACGCATCCTCTCTCCACAGCGTTTTTCTAGACACTGTCTTGAGAATTACAATCAAGAAGTTTGTGAAGACGACCAGAGGGAGTTCCTGAATGGCTGGTACATCTTGGTTATCATCAGCGACGTTCTGGCCATTGTTGGGTCAATATTAAAAATGGAAATACAGGCAAAGGTACTTGAAACATTTTTTATTTTTTGCTAATTCATTTATTAACCACAGTGATCTTCATATATTGCAGGACAATCCCAGGGTATTCAGTAATGGGATTTTGGGAGAGAAATGTGCTTTAATTTTTAAACAATTTTGGTGATCGTCATCAAAATACAGTTCAAATGATATTAAATTGAAAGTCTTCTGGTTGGCTAATCATGTATCTCACGCTAACATTCATTTTAATGTTTAATGTTCACAGTATGTGTGAGGGTTAGTTTTTATAGCAAACCTAGTTCAGTGACGTTCTGTAACAGTTACGTAAGACTATTAATTATTATTCGTATACAAGACTAGCATCATTACCATATTAACTGTCTACAAGACAGACTTTGTAGTCTTTGGACTCTGCCCTTATGTTACAAGATATGATAGTTTTAAAACAATTTGTATTGAAACTCAAAGTGTTTGCTGAACACATGAAGGAAGCGCCAAACACAACACTAATAAATCATTCTGTACGTTTGTATTCACAGAGTCTGACTAATTATGACGTATGCAGCATATTTCTAGGGACTTCCACTTTAATGGTCTGGGTGGGTGTCATCAGGTACCTGGGATACTTCCAAAAATACAATGCAAGTGTGCACACACACACTCTTACACACACAGACACACAGACACAGACACATACACATACATACACACACACACACATAAACACACTCATATGCACACACACACATACACACACACAGACACACACACACTCTTACACACACACACACATGCACACACACACATAGAGAGAGAGAGATACACACACATGCATAAAAGTTACATAATTTTATTAATGCATAATTGTTATATCACAAATGCCTTTGCCAGCTCCTGGTTTATGACAAGGTTAAGTTTATGTGTATTTAAAACGTTTGTTGAGCTGCATAAGACTGATAATATATATCAAAGCCATAAAACGGATTTTATGGCATGACAGGTCCTTATCCTCACCATGCGAGCAGCCTTACCAAAGGTCCTGCGGTTCTGCTGCTGTGCAGGAATGATCTACCTGGGCTACACCTTCTGCGGATGGATCGTTCTGGGACCCTACCATGAGAAGGTACCGTCAGACAATAACCTTATTTCGGAGGTTATTTTGTGGAGACGTTTCTCAAAGTGAGGCGAAGTGGCCAGTAGATGGCAGCAAAGGTTGGTGGATGGTCTTGCTAACTTTCTTGCGTTCTGGGTCAGTTTGAAGGTCTGAGTCGGGTGGCAGAGTGTCTCTTCTCTCTGGTCAACGGGGACGACATGTTCCCGACCTTCGCCGAGATCGAGCAGAAGAACACGATGGTGTGGCTGTTCAGCAGAGCTTATCTCTACTCGTTCATCTCCCTCTTCATTTACATGGTGCTCAGTCTCTTCATCGCCCTCATCACGGACGCCTACGAGACCATCAAGGTATCCGAACGGAAGCTTCTGCAAAAACTATCTGATTGAACGTTCTGGCAAATTGTGTGAAACGTAAATGAGGTGCAAGCTGGTTTATACAGCCAAACTTCAAAATGTACCCAGCAAGTTGTCCAGATCAATTATGTAGGACATTAGAGTCTTTATGCATTTGGTAAGAAGTTTTTAGTCCTTCATGCACCTTGACAGCATAAATCCTTGTAGACATAGACAGACAAACATGTATAGACATGTGTATATATAGATGTGTCTATGTATAGATGTGTAGTTGTATAGATGTAGATATAGGTTATTTTATATACATTTTATTAAACAAATTCTTTATTTTTAGGTGGGATTTATGGGTGCTAAAATGTACAGTCAGTAAATAAAGCTGCATGGTTCAGTAAAACTTTAATACATATCAATTTCTCCATTTTGACCAGGGCTACCAAACAACAGGCTTCCCCATGACGGAGCTCCAGCGGTTCCTGATGGAGCAGAAGGAGGGTTTCCCCCTCCAGGGGCAGGAGGGCCCTGGGACGGAGAGCGGGGTAACCGAGACCGTTCACCCTTCCCTAATGCTGTGTTGCTGCAGAAGGTATATAATCCCAAACGACAGCTTCAGAACATCAGAGTGTCCTCCAGAACTGAGGTTAACCCACTGTGGGACGAGAAGTAGAATTAGTGGTGGAGAAGAACGATGGACACACCCAGAAGAGTGCTGATTACAGAGAAGTCCTGGGGGGAACGTTTCTCCTTTCCTTACAGGAATTTTACAATAAACAAGCTAAAGTTTTGATATGGTAAACATGGCCCCTCTTTGGTGAACGAATTTGAATGAAAAATGTTAAATATGTGAGGTAAAAGATGACCTCTCAATGATTATTTACCATTGTATGCTTTGTTTATTTTTTGCTCTGTCTTACCAGTCTCTAGTTGTTTTTTGTTACATCCTGAAACCAAACTCCATTAGTAGCACTTATTGTTCGCTCGCATTGTGACGGTATTCCTCACGGGGAAAACTCAGATTTCAACGCTGACTAAATATCAGGTTAAAAGGGTAAAAGCCACTCACTAGCTTAGTGTCGATTCGACGCTGAGTGGATTTGACCGCGGATATTATGCCGTGATTACATTGGGTTGTGCTAGAATCTCTTTGACAAACTCCCACCATCTCAGAAGTTTAGATTATCTGAGGTTTCCGCTTTATAAATTATTTTTGGTGATTTATAAAACAAATTCTATGATGAACCCATGCTATAATCCAGTTAAATGCAACAAGAATTGTGGCACCATTATACTGTGAAAACGTGTATTTTATTGCAAATCAGAATTAGAGGAAATTTGACTTAGCCTAGTCGACCAGTGCACATATTTAACATTACTGATGTGACCACAAAACCGCTGTTTGTTTTAAGAAATGTACCCCATCCAACATATCACAATTAAACCCCAGACATATTCATACACAGATTGGTGACTAGCGTGGCCAAAATATATACCAACAAGAGCCAAAATTCTAACTTTAAAACAAGCCCATAGTTTCAAACAGTGGCTTGGTCTCCAAGTTTGTGATGCATTTAGCATGTGACTCTGGAGTTCCCTCTAAAGCAGCTCCATAATCTTATGAGATCACCCAAGGGTTCTCCTTCACAACAATGACTGTTTACATCATTTTCTTCCCTCTTTGCAGAACTCCTAAAGATGACACCATCGTTCTCATGAGCTGAAACGCATTCGGTGTGAAATACACTGAAAACCGCAACGAAGATCGTTGTGGAGGATTCCTGCTCTGTACACGGTTCATGTTCTCCGCAGTTTGGAAGAGCCTTTTGAACATGCCGTCAGGATGCGAGAAGTTTGTTTTGAATGTAAAATGACAGATGTCGGTAAGACAGACATTAGCAAATGTCCTAAGTGCTCTGCGATGCAATTAATGCCAAATAATAAAGCGTTTCAGGGATCAAATGGCAAAAGCAGGAAATATTTACGATGATGCATCTTGTGCGATCTGTCAAACTGTCCCAGACAATTGCTGTAACTGGAAAAAATTTAATTCACTAGGACTCGGGTTTGTGAAGTCAAGACTGTGCTTTGTGTCAAAGAAGGACTTTAAATTCTACAATTGTATCAGTTTTTAGGCCTTTGGTGTTAACTTATAATGGCACTTAAACATATTGAATCATAATATTAAGAGACAGTTTTAAGGAATTGTCACTGTCTGTAACATGTAACATTGCATTGTTTTCAAGTATTGAAGTTGTTCATGTATTTACTTTTGATAGCTGTGAGTCAAAGCTTATGATTTATTCACTGTCATCCAGCAATTAACTGGAAAGGACAATAAGTTCATTTGTTATATTGTGTAAGCAATTATGTAATGTAAGAAAGACTCTTTAAAGGAACTAAATGGCAATAAAAATACTTTTATTTGCAGTAAGTGTGTGTGAGGGACTATTTTTGAGGTTCAATAAAAGTACCTTTTAAAAACCAAATTATTTAGACGCAGGTGGTTTCTATCAGCTTCACTTCTTCTGTCTGTAAGAAGTGAAACTTTCACTACAAACCAGACACATTATCTGCCACCTTAAATAAATAACCTTCCGTAATTTATGGAGTGATTGTACTTATACATTTACACGTTTATTGCAGAAGATGAAAGATTTGCATGCAAACAAAACCACAATATATCAGGATGCGTGTTAAGAATTAGGGTTTAAAACTAAAAGTTAAGTTGTTAGGAGAGTAAATGAAAGTAAGATTCATTTTCATTGTTTAACTTGTACAACGTTTCACTGCGATGACACCGTGCTTATAATGCAGGGTTTACCGTTTCACTTTTTTAATATCAATAGGAAACTCTTATTTTATCTAAATATTGAATATTTAAAGGTTACAAACGTTTCTGCGCACCTGTGCGTCAATGTTTGCGCACACCTGCGTGTTTACGTAACGTTACGCAATCGAGTGAGTACGTTTACATTCATACAGGTCAAATTTGGATTAAACGATCAAATTTACTTCGTCTAACCCGGAAACAGACTGTTTTCCTTCAGGTACGACGCGAAATCATTTCGCTGTATTGCGCGTATGAATGACTTTGTAACTTGGGCACCTTTGTTGCGTCCGGCGCGCGCTGTTTCAACGCCCATTGCGCCAATGTGGACCTCCCCAAAACCCACGATCAGACTTCAGCAGAAACTTCACCAGAAGTCTCGTTTCGTCTCGACTCTACCGCAACTTTCAATCTCTAATGGAGAATAAACTGAAAACCTGAGGAGTCTCCGTTGTTACTGGTAGGAGAGCTTTCGTTATCATTATACGTTGCGTTTAATGCGTTTGGTCAAGTTTTCAACCAAACAAGTGAACCTAAAGTTGTTCCGATTAAGTCGGATTGTTTTCAACTTGGGTGCATGTGAAAAGTTGTGATTTGTGAGTTTTGATCTTAAGATCTAAACGACTCAAAAGTTATTGACATAAATCACCTGTATGTGAGTCCAACCTCCAGTTTTTGTTCGGTGTTTAATGTTCCCATCTAGTTTCATATGCTCTGCTCTGTGTTTGCGTTATGGTTTCTCATATGAATGAAAGTTTTGTTGTCCCAGACACAATACCTTTATTTTTGTCTCTTGTACACTCACAGTGGTTTTGTTTGAAGATGGCAAAGGACAACAGCTGCTACCATGAGCAGCCTATGGGATTTTTCTACAACAACAGCAACATAACCGCAGAAGACTGGGACCAAACGCAGCTTGTCCTGGTTCAGTGTTTTGGATCTATTTGTTGTTGCTTCATCTTAGTGGCTAACGCCATGGTCATCACAGCTGTGGTCACCAACCAGAGGTTCCACTACCCGTTCTACTATCTCCTCGCCAACCTCGCTCTCTCTGACTTTCTCGCTGGTATCGCTTATGTGTATCTCATGTTCAACACGGGCAAAATATCCCGTGGCCTGACAGTTCAGGGCTACTTTTTTCGGCAGGGTTTGCTGGACATGAGCCTCTCTGCGTCTCTGGCCAACCTTCTAGTGATCGCCCTCGAACGCTACATCTCGGTGATGAACTGGAAGATTCACAGCAACCTCAACAAACGTAGGGTGACCCTACTGATCGCTCTTGTGTGGGGCATCTCCATATTCATGGGCACCGTGCCAAGTTTGGGCTGGAACTGTCTCTGCAGTCTGGACCTGTGCTCCAAGCTGGCTCCAATCTTCAGCAGGAGCTACCTGATCTTCTGGTCTGTGTCTAACTTGGTGCTGTTTCTCATCATGGTGTGCATATACCTGAGGATATACATCTATGTGATGAGGAAAACGGCCGTTATGAAGGCTCACACCTCTGGATCCATGAATCGCAAAAGGACACCCGTGAAGCTGATTAAAACCGTGATGACCGTACTGGGTAAGTGTCACTGGTGTTTGTTTTTGGTGTGGGCTGCTTAAGGAACCCCAAGGAACGTAATGAGGAACTTAATGAACATCAGAAACAACTTCTACTAGATGACTAGATGATTATTAGTGGATTTGTTTTGAGCCTTGTGGGTTATAAAGCTAAATTCTTACTTCAGACAGCAGAACAAAAAATAGGAAGAGCTTTGATCCCACACACACATTCCAGACTGTGATACGTTTCAGTCAGTGAGATGTGGTAACTGGCAGGGGAAACACGCCTCTTCAGTCGAATTTCCATAGAAGATCACAGCATGTTGTTTTATAGTTTTCCCACAAGCCACCATAACCTTAATGAGCTGTCCAAAGTCCACACCCAGTTTCTTTAAGCATGATAAAGAGTCTCAGACTGGTGTATTTGTCAGTTCACGAACAGAGGCCTTCGCAAAGTCTGTTTTCTCTCCAACTTGTCGCCCACCATAAAATGGTTGAGGCAAGTGTGAGTAAATATTTCTGTGACTTTATTGCAGACACAGTAAATATTTAGACGGATGGGATGTAATCTTGTGTCCTGCTAAGGATAGGCTTTCTAAAATGTCCTCCAGTTGTGTGATAAAATTTCATGGAAATCAGGTGTACTGTAGCATAGCATAAATAATTCAGTCATAATATGTTTCAGTTCATATTTAAATCTCAGATTTTGCAAATATAAGCAGTGTTGGAAATAGAGATTTATTGAGATTACAAGATGAGATTACTGAGGAAAACGACTGGCTTTACAATTACATATATATTTTATTATATTGTTTTCATACATAAATGCAGCATATGTTTAAAAATGAAATGACAATAAAAAATAGTGAAATGAAAATCGTTACAATTGTTTTAATTGCATAAACATTGAATGAACTAAGATCACAGTATCGTTGTCTGTTGCTAAGTAACTATAAGTAGCATTGCGTTGTTTCCCATGATATCTTTTTAATTTGGTTAGCGAGGTTAAAAAAAGATTGATGCAACTTTAAAGCTTATTTCTCCTGTTTACACTACAGCTTAAAAGAATTAAATTATGCTATTTAATGTTGCTTTTGTATCCTGCTTCATCTGCAGTCTGAGCTCTGAAGCTTTTTTTATATTTATAATGTTCAAAGTTTTATATTTTCAATAGCTCTGGTTGGTTTGAGATTCTGTGGCAGTGAAGCACATGGTCTGTTGTTTATTATTGCTTGCAAAAGTGCTGCATAGTAAATGCATCTATATTGCACATGTGCAACAAATAAGGCATGCACTGCTCCTTCAGATGTTTCATAAAACAATAAGGGTTTGAGGTTTCATAATGGGTTTGAGTGCTTAGATTTAATAGGGAACTTGGCAGAAACCACAGAGGAGCCCCCATTTGATGAGGGTTTGTTGTAAATGCTACAGTGAATTAGCTACTCTGCCTTTCTTTAGCGTTTATCACAAGTTTAAATTACAGGAGCTAGTTTGTACACAGCCCCCCCAAAACCACCATGCTGCACTGAAAACAACCATCACCGTTGTTCATTTTAGCTGCTGTGAACGATTTCCAGTTTTGAGGAACATGCAGCTACATGTCGCACACCTGAGATTGTCTGAGCTTGTTTTGCAGTGCAGATTTCATGCTAACTTAAAGAATTAGGAGGAAGTACAACTAAAAGCAGCTTTGTTGCTGTGAGTCACTATAAGGGCTTGAAAAAAGGGGGTTTCGAACGTGTCCGGACAGAAACACAGTCTCTGACAGTGGTTTAAGCCAATAACATAAAGCCGCAGGTTGTGTCGCTAGGTCAGGTGTAGGGGTTATGTGGTAAAGTCTGTTTTGTTTTGAGGTTTAGTAAAGCTAAAGTTTAAAGATGTGAAAGTTGTGAAACTTGTTCGTCAGTTACCAATAATAACTGTTTTAATTTCATTTGTCAATGTATACATTTGTAATAAAGCACTTAATCATGTGGGAATGTTATTGCATTAGATAAAGAATATTAGTATGCAAACGAGTGATGCAAGATGTTTTATCAGAACTTATTTCCGTGAAGTTGACCCAGATGTTCTACCAGAGTAACCACAGGTGTAGCTTATACACTATGCTAGGCAAGGTACAGTTAAGAAAAATTAAGGTTCCAAAAAGGTTCTCTGTTGGGTTATATGTTTCTGTGAGAAAACGTAGAGGAAATGGTTCTCCATACTTTCCTGCAAAAAATAGTTCTTTCAGGAACCTTTTGGCTGAAAGAAGGTTCTTCCATGACATCACTGAAAAAACATTTTTACTGTTTTATATGTGGTCACTGAAGCTTAAATATTGTGATAAACATCTTTGATTGTGTTTTTGTAGGAGCGTTTGTGATCTGCTGGACCCCGGGCCTTGTGGTTCTTCTCTTGGATGGACTGAACTGCGAGCGATGCCAAGTCCTGAAGTTCAAACGTTGGCTGCTCCTCCTCGCTGTGCTCAACTCTGTCATGAACCCGATCATCTACTCTTACAGAGATGAGGAGATGTGGACCACCATCAAAAACCTGATGCGTTGCGTTTGCAGCGGTACGAGGCGTCAGAGGTCATCCAGGGCCAACATTCAACGCGGCTCGGGACGAGAGACAAACAGCAGCCTCAAGGAGAACACGGATGACAGCAAAGTGTCCACACAGGAGATGCTGAAGTCCTGAAGATTCCTGGAGTCTTCAGACATTTTGACTCTTGAGCTTCATCAACGTTCATCAACGTTGCTCAGAACTTCTCTTGCAGCTTGTTTACTGTGATGAAATGTTTGTTAGATACTCCTATTGGCAGACAATGAATCAAAAGTAGTTTGAGATGGGGCAAAAGACCAATTCAAATTCAGGTCGCCCACGTAAAGTCTGGCACGCAATGTCAAAGCATGTCAAAGCATGAGCTCACCAGGCTAGTTTTCTGCCAGCTATGCACTTCTATAGTTAAGTTTTACCTCAGCAATTCAACTTTTGGCTAAACTTCTGTGTGTACAGGGAAATAATCTGAAAGAATCTAATTTGTTTTTGATTATACAGTACTGTATTCAAAAGTTTTTAAATTATGTACATATAGTCCACTAAAGTCATGATTTTTGCGTTTGTATGTTTATTGAAGTAATCAGTTATGTGCTGTTTATATACAGTACATATGGTCTTGCATGGTTTCATATAGATTTCAATATAATGCCCAGGACCATTTAATCATAAAATCAAAATCGTGGCCTGTAGGACCTGCTGAAACCATTGAATAGATTCTTGACCATCTAAGCAACTTTTATTTGATGTTAGAAACCAAAGTAGACAAATATTTCTTGCACCTGCAAACAAATACGTGTTGAGCACAACCTCTTAAAATTGTATATAAATACAAATACAACTAAATTTGTAAATGAATCAACTGTGTTTTTGTATTTTTGACTAAAACACAAACCAAATAATCTGTTATTGTTAATCTGTTAATCATTTATTCCTGTGTAAAATATTCCAGTGAGAAGAAAAAAAACATGTTAAATTACCTTCTTGTCGTGGTAAACAGTGTTCAACAGTTTACCATTAGATCTTAAAATCCCCCTCCTATATACACTGACTTCACGCTTGTATACATCTTGCAAGTCAAAACTAATAACTGGTTTCTTTGTGCGCCACCAACAAGGCCAGATGTCTGTCTTGCGCAATAGTGATGCAATGAGCTGCGGCAGAACAGTTCGTCTGAGTTCCATGCAGCCATGCGTCTACGGTTGTGACACAAGTTAATTCTTGTATTCTGTGCATTCAAAAACGCAACGAACGGGTCATCTTGGTTTTACGACTGTGAAACCAGCTTTTCTTGTTTGTGTTGTTTATGTAATGATTGCTCTGGCATTTGAAACGCTAATTGTAGGTCTTCGTGTGAAACCTTTGAGAATGCTACATATTTGGTTGATTTATTGTTTCGGTGTAGGCGATGATTACACAAAGTTAAATGCTCACTAAAAAGGGAAGATATAGACACGGGCAAACACTGAGTTCAGGTCACTTAAGTATAATAAACAGGAAATGTGGAAATGCAAGTATGTTGTTGATAAAACTAGCTTAAACCAGCTTTGTTTGTTGGTTTCAGTTGTTCATCTAGCTGTGGTTTAGATGGGTGGTCAGTGTAAGCCGTTTCAAACCTAAAAAGAAGAAGCCAAACCTAAATAGACCAGTTTGAATGCATAAATATGTATATATTAAAATGAAAGTAAATTTAATTGAATGGTATTTACAACTTTCATCTATATAATGCTTTAAAGATTCGTCAGACATGAAGTAATTAAAGCGCAAAGGTTTACAATTAAAAATGACAATTCTGTCATCACACTTATGTTTACTTGCCCTTTGTTGACATTCTGTCTGTTAGTACTTAACACTGTCAATGACTCCTTTGTGTTTCACAGAATAAAGACATACAGGTTTGGAACGACACACAAGTAAGTGTGTATACACACACACACACACACACACACACATATATATATATATATATATACACACACACAAACATATATATTAGATATATTTTAAATGATAAATGTAACTTCATTCATTGAATCTAAATCTAACATACGTTTCTTAAATCCATAAATTGTTCTTACATTGTTCATTCATCTGTCTTTTCTTTCTTGTTTTTTTATAAAACGGGAAAAAACGCAGATGTTTGTGAATTAGGCCAACGTTCTTGTTAAAGTTTCCCCAGAGTCACGCTAACTAAAAATGCATTATGTGACTGTATTTTATTTAAAAACCTTAAACTATGGTTTGTTTATCCTTTGCCCTTCTACATGCCGAACGTACAAGAGCGTTCTGAAGGTGAGTTCGGTCTTCTTGGAAGAGTGTGTTGGGGCAGAAAGCCGCTGCGTTTATGATTAGCGAGGGCTCTTCTGGCTGATTGAATAATTAGGGGGCTATTGAGGCCACAGAGAAGGGAAAAAAAATAAATAAAGGGCAAGAAGCAGCCCCTTCTTACAAGGTCAGTCAGCACAGCGCGTCCACACTGACAAGCAGGACAATATGGGTCTATGTGAGACCTGGGCTGTTTCTTTTCTTATGGTAAGTGCGAGCTTTTCTCACCTTTAAGGGGTTGTAATAACAGGAGCTGTTTAGCCTGTCGCTCTGCTGTGGATTATAGCTGAGAGTTTTAAAGCTGAAACTAAGTTTTACGGCGATAGAATTGCTAGGTGAGCAATTCCTTGTCAGCTTTGGTGCTAAGAAAGCGTCTGTGAATAGACTGGATGCGACAGTCGCATGCGCTGCTTTTGTGGTCGTGTCAGAAACACTTGTGGTCGGGACAAGGCAGGACTCAATTGGTAGGCAACGCTCCGAGAAGGTTTTTTTTGTCAGCTGAAGATTACGCATGCAAAATGTAACTGCGTTAAATAAGCGATTTAACCATTATTAGTTTAACTAAAATCATTTTGACACTGATTTAATGTTCACTTAAAGTCATGATAGTTGTAACATTTTTCATGGTTGGATGTAGTCAGGAAGATCTGACATGTGGACCAATCGAAAACTGTCAGTTTGGGTTATGGAGTTTATCTCTACTGGTAATATCTAATACTTCTCATGAATCATTAATCATCTCACTTATCTTTATGAAAAATAACCAAGAGTTTGAAATGATTCCAGATCCTGGCTGTTGAAGGTTGGCATGATCTGGACAACTCGGAGTACGACTGCTGGTCCATAGAAGACCCCAATGATTACAACATGATTAGCTGCGGGGGTAAGTGTATCTTCTAACTAATGAGGCTAATCAGCCGTGGTCCATGGGTTTCATTTATGATGACCCAAATTCCCTAAAGAACCTCTCAAAAGCCAGAGAAAAATACATAAATGGACGGGAACAAAAGAGAGTCAAACAGTTTTTTAAATCAGAAACAACAAGGAGGAAGTATTTTAATCTCTTGGGGCTAACAAAATAAGTTGCCTTCATTTAAATACTGGCATGACCTCCCATGAGGAAATTTTATCCTGCACAGATAAACATTTGCCTTGGTTGGTAGATGACCTGGATGTTGGACATGAACGATGTTTTCACAGGTTTGGAAATGGCTTGGATTCAGCGTCCGCCAGAGAAGGTCACTGATGGGGAGGAGTTTAACGTCACCTATTCTGTTACTGCGTCAGACTCCTTCTATGAATATGCTGTTAAGAACAAGATTCTTCAGTTCAGGTGACTGAAGCTTTGTTGAATGTAGCGTCACCTGAGTTTTATTATTGCAACATTTGACATTGTCTAATATCAACATTGACAGCCAGGTGTTTTGCTGAATTTTGACTCCCTGGCAGAATCTAGTTGCCATGCTTCTGATTGGTTGATATGCCTGAGAGGCTGTGACCTGATTGGTCCTATTCTTAAAGTCCACACCCACCCTAACCATAATATAAAAACGAGAGTCAAAATTCAACATTACAACCCATTTTTAGTAGACACTTCTGCTTTTTCCAAAAACCACAAGCTCAATTTATATCCTGTCATTCTTGAAATCCCACCCCTGGACATCTTAAAAGAATTGGCTTGTTCGCTATTCGCTTTTGAATGTTGCCCTAACCTGATGGTGGTTATATAGCACAATTTCCTGTCTGTGATTGCAGCAATGCCTCAGAAGCAAAAAGGTTTTGCCTCGAGCACGAGTGTCCGGCGAACTGGAACAACGCCAACGAGCACAACTGCTGCGTCTACCATGCTAACATTCACTCCTGTCCATTGGCTCTCATGGTCAGTGTTGATCTTGTAACTAAGCACTTGCTAAGAAGATGCTAAGAAGTTAAAATGTTATATAGCCTAAACAGGGTATGTTTGGCAAGACTTTAGAAGCCACATTATCAAAGTACAGATGAATTATGTAATAATTCACACCAATTTCCATCCTCATAATTGCTTTTGGTGAGTGTTGGTTAAGACTTATGTTGGTTTGGGTTTGCTTTGCTATGGGGTAGTGGGCAAAGTTTGACCATACCAACTTGTGGGGGGTTGATTTATAAGAAAATTGATCTGTAAAAATGCATTTTCATTATTATTAATATTTAAAAATGCAATGGGCTTTATAAGCTTTATGTAAAACAATAGAAGTCTATGGCACTGCATGTCCTGAGACAGCTAGGAAAACACGTATCTGAAAGGGGCGGGAACTCATCAGTGGAAAGTGGACCAATCTTGAAGAGCACTTACTTAAGGTCCCACTTGAACTGGTTCCGTTTTTTGTTCAGTATAGAAACCAGTTCTTTTAATTTGAGCGTGATGTTCTACGGTCAATATTAGCTTGACTGCGTCACGCTTGTTTACAGTCAGTGGATTCTATTTTTTCTGTTGTAGAGAGGCGGAGGGATTTGTGGTCCGTGGATTCCAGATGATGGTGAAATTGTCACCCACACAGTCTCCAAAGCTGGCAAGATGAGCCAACTACTTTGGACTTCAAAGGTTATAAAGCATCACAGAAACAAAATACAGTTTTGTTTCAATTTCTAATATGCTTGAGCTAGTTATTGTTTGCCAAAATTAATTGTGGGGTTTGTTTTAGGTGGTCCTGGTTCACCTTGGAGTAACATCTGTAATCGCTCACATCAAGGTGGGACAGATGCATGCGGCGCTAGAGTCCAAGGTGCTAGTAGTTAGCGCTCAAGGTTAGTGCTAAACGCATCAAAGATTACTAGAAAATATTTTTATTTAACCATCCGTACAAGGATGTGAGCATGCAAAACACATCTACACCAAATATTTATGTGGAAGTTTGGGATTACATATGACTGTTGACATATTCTAATAGCGGACCAAGAAATTATTCATGTTTTGTCGTAGGAAAACAAAATGAAGCTTTGTTTAGCATAGACAATGTTTGTCAAGGTAATCTTACGCTTTTAATTGTTTGTGCATGCTGGTGTAAATTTTATTTGTGTAGGGCTGTTCACAATATATCTTGTTTTGTAGTGTGTGGAGATGATACCTGTGAGTTGGAGGAGAGCTGTCTGACATGTCCTGCCGACTGCGGGGTTTGTCCCATGGCCACGTCCATCAAAGTGGCCATCGGTCTCCCAGTTGCTTTGTTCTGCAGTGGTTTCATCCTAACGCTGGTGGTGAGGATGTCCGCCGATATATTTGTTCTTTCGATTTTTGTTTGTTTATAAGGCCCAGTCGAAAGAGCATTTTGGTAACTGCCTAGCAACGCCCTGACAACCAGCTGGAATGCCAACCAAATGAAATTGTGATGTAAAAATCTAATTAGTTAGGTTAAATCATACATATGTGATTGTGTTGATTCATATGATTTATATTTTTATATTTTATGTTTATATTTTTTTTGCATATGTATATTTGAAGAATTCCTTCTGTTTCATAGTGGCTGCAATACCAAAAACAGAAAATGTTTTGGGATGAAAGCTGGATCATCAACTACAACAATATCCTGTTCGGTAAGAATATTTAGTCACCCGCTGTCCCATTCACTCCTAAAATACGTAACTTTCAAACAGACGTCACCAAATCATAGAAAAATGTTGTTGTTTAATCTATTTAGACTTTTAGCATTTCAGAGCAAGTTAAAAATGTATTAAAACTAGCAGGCTAATTATTGCCTTGGCACCCCCTGGTTTTGACAGTAAAAATAAACCTTTGTCCACATTGGTGCTTGCAGGTAAGGTGAGCTACACAGGTTTTTGTAGCACCGTCAGTCTTCAGACGGTGAAGAGGAACTCCAGCGTGAGCAGAGTCACCGACGTTACCATCTGCACCGCTGTGAACACCAACTTTAAACCCCGGTTCATTCAGGCTGGAATCTAGTGAGTGTTTCTCCGCCTCGGCTGCTAAATCTTGGGCGTATCTATCGACTGATGCTCCTAAATTTTGTTGTACAGTGACGGAAAAACCGTAGCCGTAAAACACATACGGAAAAAACATTTCACTCTGACCAAAACCATCAGGAAGGAGGTGAAAGAGGTCAGGTGAGTACCAACAATTCCTACAATTAAAACCAAGATTTTCCATGACGTGACCGATGGGAATTATATGACATAATTTAAGGTGAAACTCTGTTTTTCCTGTTCAGGGAGCTGGACCATCCAAACCTCTCAAAGTTCATTGGAGGCTGCATCGAAGTTCCTTTCGTGAGTATAATCACTGAATACTGTCCGAAGGGAAGCTTGGCGGATGTGCTGTTGAATGAGGACATTCCCATCAACTGGGGTTTTCGGTAAATCCATATCAAGGAATTCTGGGAAAGTTTTCAGAAGCTCCATGATGTAGCTTTAGAAATGACATCATCTTCATATCTACTGTAGATTGTCTTTTGCTACTGATATTGCACGCGGGATGTCTTACCTGCATCAGCACAAAATGTTTCACGGCCGCCTGCAGTCGCGCAACTGTGTGATCGATGACCGGTGGGTGTGCAAAATATCAGGTACGAGTTTTATGGTCTTTTTTAAGAGATGAATCTCTACAACACATGTGAAAGATCTATTGTCAATAGACATATATTTCCAGATTATGGGCTTATGGCCTATAGAAAGGAGGATTTTGAAGACATGAGTGCCAATTTTGCCTGTCAAAACTTCTATCGCATTTACTGCGCCCCAGAAGTTCTGCTGCGGATCAGCTCTAGCTGCACGGCTGCAGCCGACGTGTACAGGTTGGTGTGACAAATATAAAATGCTGTTTATATTTGCAGATGTTGGATATATTTTCTGTGTGTTTCTTTAATGTGTTCTTAAAGAAAAGTAAAAAAAGATAATAAATATTAAAAAATAAATAAATATTTGTCTTCCCTGTTTTTAAGCTACTCTATTATCTTGGTGGAAATCGCTACTCGCAGTGATCTCATTTCAGTAAGTATACACAAAAAATGAGCTTTCTGGACTGTTTTTTGTGTTGGAGGTGATAAGAAGTGTAATTATTGACCAGGAACAAGTGGATTCAGTCAAGCTTGATGTCATGTGGCGTCCGTCACTTCCAAAACTCAAGGCTGGGAAATCAGACAACGATTGTCCAGATCCAGACGATTATTGTGAGGTTTGTATCTATGAAATTGATGGATGGGTATTTACCTCAGAACATTTACTGTTGGTGCATTATGGGTAACACTCGGAGATTCAATAATAAATATTGATGATGTACTTTCATTTACTTCCTGTGGTTTTAGAAAGCCATTAGTTGCTAAAAAGTTTGAAAAAGTTTGATGTGGCATTCCTCCACCCTCCTTTAATCACTGTGTTTTGCTGTAGTGGGTCTCTGAGGGTTCAAGATTTTGTATCTAATTATTTGTTGTATTTAATTAATGGTGATAAGCATTGGAAATGAAAGGCACTTAGCTCCTCTTTTCCTGACAGTTGATAAAGAGATGCTGGACCCACAACATCACAATGAGGCCCACGTTCGAACAAGTGAAGAAGATTCTTGATAAAATGAACCCACACAAGGTCAGCCCAGTAGACATGATGATGAACCTGGTAAGTGCCTTCAATATCATTCCGGTCCTTCACTGGTTTTGTTGAATGTATTGGTTTCATTGGCCTCATTTCACCCATCGTTCCTGTTCTAGATGGAAAAGTACAGTAAACATTTGGAAAGCATTGTAGCTGAGAGAACCCAAGATCTGCTTCAGGAGAAACAGAAGACAGACCGTTTGCTCTACAGTATGAAGCGTTATGTTAACGTTACAAGAACACACAAATTAAACTAAAGTTCTATGAGCAGAGTAGAATATAGGACAGTATACTGTGCATCCAGTATCATTTACATAGTTTTTCACAAATTGGGAATTTAATTATTTGAGATAATGTTAAAAATTACTGATATTCTTATGTTTATTCATCATGTTTGATATGGTAGGTTTAGTCAGGCCCACTGCATTGTGGGATACATCTTACAATGTGCTGTTAAATACCACACAGTTTGGCAAATGTAGTAAACCATTATGTTCTTTTATTCATAAGGAACAATACAATACAGAAATATGAGTGGAGAGCATTGTAAGCATTCTAGCTTAGCCATGAATTGTTATACTGATGATTCCCCCTACTGGGCATTTAAGGAACTGTAATATGTTTTGTTCCTAGCCTGCCAAGGTCTTGTGCTGGGTCCATTAGTTTCTAGCATAATGTGGTTAAATGGATGAATAGGACTGTATTCTGTGAAAAAAAACCCACAAGGAATGTGACTAATCATGTGAAATAAATAAACAACCATTTGTCTCAGGCATGTTACCAAAACCAGTGGCTGATGATCTCCGCCAGGGACGCACAGCGGAAGCCCAGAGTTACTCAAACGCCACTGTTTATTTCAGGTACGTATAAAAGTAAAGTAGCTCAATTTGGGTTAAACTATTATTATCTTAAACTCCTTCCATCTGTCTTATTTACAAACATTTCTCTCTGTCAGCGATATAGTGGGCTTCACTCAGCTGTCTGGTTCCAGCACTCCCCACCAGGTCGTGGATTTCCTCAACAAACTCTACACAACCTTTGATGACATCATTGACAACTACGACGTGTACAAAGTGGAAACCATTGGAGATGCTTGTAAGTTTGTTTTCAGAGAATAAACTTTGTGTGGCCTCAAACACAATTAAGACTCAACAAAACTTCCTCAGATATGGTGGTCTCAGGCGTCCCAAACGAAAATGGGATCAATCACGCCGGAGAAATCGCCAGTATGGCTCTGGATCTGATCAGCGTTTGTCACGAATTTAAAATCCCACACAAGCCCACCACCCAGCTGAAGATACGAGCTGGCATCCACTCAGGTCAGCTTAATATGATGACCCAAGAATGGTTTAGTAATAAATTATTTTAACAATAAGTGGAGGTAACAATTTTGGCCTCATACTGTTTTCTATTTTTGTCTTTTCTCACACAGGTCCGGTAGTGGCCGGGGTTGTTGGCACCAAAATGCCACGCTACTGCTTATTTGGTGACACTGTAAACACGGCGTCTCGTATGGAGTCCACCAGTGAAGGTATCTGAGCAAGCATAGCTGTTTACACAGTGTCAATTAGTAACCGATTCTGTCCGATACATCCTGGAACGGTATCTTGTAAATATTTGTCTAAAGGATAAAGCAGAACCTTGGTTTTGGCTGAATTCAGATATCTTTTCTTTATCATTTTGTAATTAGATTTTGTCACATATTTTTACACATATTATTGTATCATGTCTACAGCTTTAAAGATTCAATGCAGTGGCTCAACAGCTGATCTGCTGCACAAACTTGGAGGATACATCCTGACATGTCGTGGGTCTCTCAACGTGAAGGTAAAAGGCCCAGATATTTGTGTGTAAAACAAATTATATACTAAATATTTTAGTAACTGAAATGCTCTCACAAGTTCTGCACTCTGGCTTGACAAGCTAATAAATACATGGTTACATTTTGGAAATTAGCTTGAATAATTAACTGTTCAATTTTTAAATAAATAAACAAGCAAAGCACAGATCTCATGGACTTTAGATCTCATGGACTCTCACTGTGCTTTAGATCCTTCAACCAAACTTTATTGATCTTTTTGCTCTTGAGATGATGGCAAGGATTAATGTCACAGAGAGACCTTAGCTCAGCTGTGCAATGTCTTTTTTCGGCCCTGGCCTCAGCTGGCTTTTGTGATTTCACCTAAATGACATCTATTCATTATTCATAAGCCCACCTCCTTCCCTTTTAGATGTTTAGAGGATTGTGTTAAGATACACTGGATGTGATTTACTAATCGTAGCTCTTTATTTATCAGGGTAAAGGCGAGATGACGACTTGGTGGCTGGAGGCCAAAAGGAGCTCCACCGACCCTCTGTTTCAGGAGAACGAGGCCCTGGGTCTTCCTGTTCCTGTTAGCAATTAAATTAGCTTGTGCAGTCATACATAAGAGATACATTGAAATGTAGCAATATTATAGTACTATTTTTTTCTTTTAGTACCCATAGTCATTGATTTGATCATTATGTGTATTATTGTTGGTTTACATGGTAGTTGTTACGTCTGAGTTCCTCTTTGCTGAAATATTGCTGCTATCTTTGTTTGTGTTAAGTAGCAAAAGATGAAGAAAATGAATTATTTATGCTTTGTCAGATTTAAGAACATGTACAGTGATCTTGGTCTTGTTTTTGTAGAGACCTTGTGTTCAAAATACTGTAGTGCACTTTTAGTTTCATTGAAAACACATTAAAACAAGACTTTAAAGAAGTGAAATGTATCATTTGATCATTATTTAACCATGTAGATATACTGAATATATACTTGTTTATAAATGTGTAAATGAGCAAAAATCTCTTGGTCTTGTGCATTTGCCATTGAGCCACAATTGTACATATTTAACATGCTGGGATTTTAGCAGGTAACATAGTTTATAATTAAGATTAATACTCAGCTACTATATAAAGGACATATAGTATTATGTCACATACTAAAGGAATAAGTATCCGTCATGCAAAACAACAGTGTTAACTAAAACGCACCGTTTTGGATGTTTTTGTGTTAACAAATAGCATGTTCTTACCTTGTTTATTGCCATTTATTGATTCATTCATCGAATATTTTTGACTATTGATAGCAGCCATTGTGAATAAATGAACGTAGATTAATCTCGCGAGATTAATGATCTCGCGGTAAGGGTCAGAAGCAGCGCGCGCATGAACACGTCACACAGTCCTCTGAGGTAAGACGTTCACCGTGTTAATTTAACACTAACTTATAAAAAATAGCTGAAAATAACACATAAAACAATGTTATAACTTTAAGATGTACTTTTGCCTTTGGGGCAAGGCGATATTTTCGAAGAAAAAATGCTAACGCGGGCAATGTCTTTATGAACATCATTCATACGGTCTATATGACAGTTTTATTAAAAACCAATAGTGAATAATGTAAAAATATCAATATTTGATACTTGTTCTTGTCACGAATACTGTATTATAGTTTTTATTTTAGCCTTTGGAAAACGTTTATCTTACGTTTATCTTACGTACGTTTGGCGGCAATCGTGCACGCGCTATTTTCCCTATACCAAGAGCAATAAAAACTGTCGCATATTAACATGACAAATACCAGTGTTGTTAATAGACCCCTTTAAGTTATTTCATTTATTATAAAGTTCATTAACTTTATATCTTACTAAATTATATAACACAATTAGTTCGATCAAATATAGTGGCAAGTCAGTAACATCAATTCTTATTGGCTCTTGCCCTTAATGGATAATTGCCAATTAAATATTGCTATTGACCTGCTGCCATTTTTAATTTGAGCATTTACTTTTTTTAAAATGGTTTCTTTATGCCTATTGTTTCAATTCTGAGAATATTTGTATATATTAAAATACATATTTGTGAACCCTGTTGTAAAAGTGTAACAAGAAAGCAATTCACACATCACTATGTCTTGCTGAAGATTTATTGGCATTACATTACATACAACCACAACCAAAGTCAATTAAATCATCAAAATGAATTAATAACATTAACATTGTTTACATTTCCTTAAGGAATTGTTATATATTCCTCCAAATGTTTCTTGATCCAGGTTAGAATGTCCTCATCAATGTGAATAGACAGAGTTCCGTCGGGATTGATGGGAACGGCGTATGGGAGAGGAATAGCCATTCTTGACAGTGTCATCTGCAACAACGGATACAAAATAATTATTTTCATGTTATATTTCTGTGTCATAAATAATTGAAGGACAAACTATTGCTGTCTTACCTCTGGAATCCTAGCAATAACGTTCAGAGCCCTTTGAGATGGCAAGGCTGCAGTCAGTTCAATCTCTTTCTCGCTGTTCATGACTCTTTCAAGCTTGAATCCTGTCTGGAGAGCTGCCATAGGGATGTGCTTAGACAACCTAATTCAGAGGTGAGATAAATGAAACGGATAATAAATAAAATACACCTTACAATTTAAGAATTTGTCAGAAGTTGATTAAACCTACTTTCTGGCATAGGTGGTGACAATTATTGGAAGCCTTTCCCATTCCAGCTCTAGACGGGCAGCAGGGAATTCTCCAAGAACACCAGCCTCAGCTTTGGCAGTGACGGCATATTGTTGACACTCTGGACCCCAAGCAACCTTGGCCTGAAAAGACATTT
>JBAJNP010001841.1:12113-55113 GCA_036877545.1 Yasuhikotakia modesta | reverse complement strand
TGAAGGAGTTCAGGCAGTGATGTTACAGTGCTGTGTGATTGTTGGACATGCCTCTGCAGTCAGGAACTCTGCAGACTGAAGCAAGTCTGGGACGGTAAAATCACCTCCTGTATGAGTCACTTACTGCCTGATGAATGACCATAACAGTGCCAGCAGATCACATGACCATAACAGTGCCAGCAGATCACATGACCATAACAGTGCCAGCAGATCACATGACCATAACAGTGCCAGCAGATCACATGACAATCTCAGATGAAAGCCGTTGTTAAACTGCAGCCGGGTAACAGCTGAGCTCTTCTGTTTTAGATTTTAGGTAAAAGACATCAGTTTACACACTCAAAAGTTCTCTTATGGCAGAAAGGGGTAGTTTGAAAAGCCAATAATTTTTCTCTTTGCCATAAGAGCATTTATCAAGATATTCAGAGGAACACACTTGTGGTATTTTGAAGCTTTTGACTCCATAATGCCGGGGTGAATATACCGGGAAATGTCTTTGGCAAACGTTTTGTAATCGGTTTAATAAAAGTACAATTACTTTTAGTTAGAAATGGATAGAGGTTTTTTACCACACGATTTTAAGTTGTTTTAGTTTAGGACAGATATATAATTTCAGTCACCACACAGCATCAGTTGAGGCCACTGACAGCTCTCTCAGGAGAATACGAACATGTGAGGACGAAGCTGGAGTCAACTGGAGCGCAGAATGGAAACTTGTAATTCATTCGTTTTTTGCACTGTAACAGAATGGAAAGATGTAACACGAGAGGCTAAATTAGTCCTCAAGACAAAGAGCCTTTTTAGGCTTCCTGCAGTCGTTTCAAAAACGGTGAGTTGCAATCCATATGGAAAGTTAATATGCAGTAATGTTTAATGTCAGCACATGTTGTAAAATTACTTTGGCTTCTGTTTGGCTTCTCCGGGAGACTCCAGCCTCTTTTCCGAGCTGCCTGGCAACGGTGCAAGCCAAAAAGAATGCCTGACTGGCTGGAGGTTATATTAACACGGGGCCGACTCTCTCAAGGGAGTGAGAGAGGTGTTCTCCTGATGTGCCTCTTTATCCTGGAGTTCCCAGAAACTCAACACAAGCTAATTTTTTTGTCATTTCCTTATTAACCTGTCAACAAAGCTGCCGTGTTCAACTCAACAAAGTTGTCACGTACAACTCAACAAAGCTGTCACGTTCAGCTCAACAAAGCTGACACGTTCAGCTCAACAAAGCTGTCGCGTTCGGCTCAACAAAGCTGTCGGGTTCCTTTATTTCATAGTTAAGCTGGTGTAATGTATTTTAGGCGGTCTAATAGTAAACGGTAGGTAGAGTTTCATGTATTCCGGCTGTGAGATTCCTCAGCTTGATCTCAAACAGTGAAGACTCACAGGGTTGAGGCCCGTTTGGACACATGAAGCTAATCGGCCTGGCCCCTTTGAGGGTGATGCGTCAGGTTGGTGAGCGTTCTCAACTCTGTGTTCAGCTCATGTTATTTGTCATTTGCCTGCACAACTGTTGTGTTTCCTCCATTATTCACTTCAAAATGATATTCTGTTGTTCTGGCCTCCATTCAACTCTTTCCTCTCAAAACTTTTCTTTCAGTTGTTTTTGCATGTAACAGCTACTATGAGTTCATTAGTAGCTGGTCATTAGATTACCCTGCTGAACAGACCAGCACAGCTGCTAACACAATATGTCAGGTCATGTCTCACAAATGTTGGTGACTGGTTTAACTAACCAGACCTTCTTGGTCAACCAGCTTCACCAAACATTGTGCTTGTTTACTAATTGCACCAGATAGATTTTGTTAAAGAACAGCATGACTGTGTCAACCTGCTAGCTAGACATCACAAAACCAGCTCTAACCACAATTAATCAGCACACGGATGGCCTAAGGTATATTCAGCAGGGTAGAGTTAAGAATTAAATATTTCATTTATTGTAAGTAATGCATGAAAATTGGCACCATGAATCTTCATCATCCTGCTAAGGATGTGTAGCATTAATGTTTAAGTTTACTACACTCTGAAATACTCTTTTAAAAGGTTCTTAAAATTCAAGAAGGTTCAAGTTTGAAAGAACAAGTATTATAGCCTGATGCAGTAGAACTTCCACCTAAAATTTAATTTTAGTCTTATATTCTTATATGTTTACTGCATTTTCTGGTGCTTTAAAGAACCCAGAAACCAATACTGTGATCTGAAGAGGATATAACAAAACACCAAAAGAACCCTTTATAGAACCTTCATTCTGAGAAGTATTGTAAAAGTTCAAAGTGCAATCTTCCAGTACGATATTCTGATTGGCTAATAATACTGTAAACATGAAGCATGCTTGATATCAAAGTTCCTCTATTATTTTACATTTGAATGAGATCATCTGTTTTCTGTGCTTTCATGACATTATTCTGACATCAGTTATCATCATTTATGAAGATGTGCAGATGTTGGGTATGCATGTGGAAATCTCCTCTTAAAGTGCAGGATGCTAAGATGAGGTCCACAGTGCACTGATGTAGATTGCATGGTAATAATGTCTGACAGAATATCATTTTGAAATACATTTGGAAACTTTTTGTGGTTCCTTGTGTACATGGAGGCTGTTTATCAAGTTGTTAATTCAGCAACTTTCTCATGTACACGTGCATGACACCTTCACAACCAGCCAAATGTGAATTTTATTCCTTTTCGTGAATATTTCGTTTGTTTGTCAACTTTTTTGTTTTGTTATACAATTTTTTCCATACCTTTCAATTAGTGTCTCAAAGGGGATTGTAAGAAAAGAATCTACACAAAAGTCGAACACGACAAATTGTGTATTCTTTTTCTGAGATTTGCAATGGATGTGTGTCTAATCAATTAAACCTGTTAGTTTCTAAGCTTTGTTGAAATATGTGCATATATATGTATATATATATATATATATATATATGTATATACTGAGTTTATAAATAACGTATGTGTATATGTAACAATGTTTGAATTTCTGACAGACATCTTCAAACTCGATTCCATTGTATAATCAAGCTGGGAATGATACGATTAATAGATATTTGTGTCATAAGGTTTTGTTTCCAGTGTATGGGCATGCCTTAAATTGACTACACTCAGCATGTATTGGATGGTTGTCTGCATATACATGAACAATGAAGTTTTGATTGTAATGGAGTAGAAATGTGTTTAGCTCTTGTCTGCTTGAGCTGCATATCGTGGAATTTCAGGTTATGCAACTCAAGAAAAGGCCATTTGGTGCATTTAAATGGCTGCTGTCACCCTCTTGCGTTATCATCTTCACTCTGGTTCTGTTTGTCCCACCCAACAATAAACGAATCTGCTTCAGTCCTGAAGTGTTTGTCGTTGGGATTGCTGGGAAGTCTTCTAATGTATCTTCAGCATTATTCATATTTATTTAGATGTAGCATCTGTTTCTTATGATCTTGACTTTATGAACCTCTTGTTTGCAGTGGAGCCTCCTTCAGATTTAAAATTTAAAATCTTAAATGAGAACACAGTTCAGATGTCATGGAGAAGACCTTCATCTCACATACAGGGCTACAGAATACAAGTAACATCAGACACAGGTGAGTGATACCATAGCTGTCTGTGTTATAGCATCGACATGTTCAGTGAGAAACTTTAATTATTAGGTGTGTCTCATTCTGTTTGTTCCAGATGATTCCAAAGATCTCAGTCTTCCTGCTTCAGCCTCAAGCACATCCATCACTGATCTAACTCCAGATGTGGACTATTCAGTGTCAATCAGTTCATATGATGGAGGAGAAGAAAGTATTCCTATTCTTGGCCAAATAACTAGTAAGTTCACACTAGAATGTTCAGTGTTGTTTGTCAGCTTCATTATTTTACTGCAGCATTTAACTCATGGCCCAATGCTTCAAATCATAAGGCAGAAAATCACGAATCACAAAGTCAGACTTATGATTTTCCCCGATGGATCATACATTTGCTTAAAAAAACCCATGGACTTACATTTATGAAGACATATACATAGACCAGAACACCACAGAGCCATTTCAGTGATGTTGAGGTTTGTGAGGACAAGTAATCTTCCTCATAACATGTCGTTATCCTTTCTTCAGTGTAATTAAAATGGCATGAAGTGCCTGTTGATCATCAGATAGATTGACTTCTTGCTTGAACATGATGCTGAAGTACTTTATCAGACAGGTCTAATGTTTCATTTACTTACAGTTCAATCCAGTAACACCAGTGGAACCAGGAAACCTCCATCAGAAGCCATCAGTAAGTATATTCAAAACTGATTTTTAAACGTTTCTTTATCATAGCAATAAATATTGAAATGGCAAGATATATAGTGTCATTTTCCGCTTAGATTGTCTTGTCTTGTCTTGCAGAATGTTCAGTAAGCGCCATCGCAGATCTGGTGTTTCTGGTGGACGGCTCTTGGAGTGTGGGAAGGGAAAACTTCAAATTCATCCGGAGTTTTATTGGGGCTGTGGCAGGAGCCTTTGACATCGGGGAGGATAAGACCAGAGTGGCTGTTGTGCAGTACAGCACTGACACCAGGACAGAGTTTAACCTGAACCAGCATTACAGAAGACCAGACCTTCTGCGAGCCATCAAAAATCTGCCCTACAAGGGTGGTAATACCATGACAGGTGTGTGAAAGATCAAGATTCCTTGATTTCATCTACACTTTTTGAACAGGGATTTTAACATTTGGGTTAAGATTATATTTAGGGCAAGAACAATAGATGACAGGATTGTTGTTGTGGTACTAATTTATAATTTATAATGTAATTCCTAACCTTTCTAAAGTAGCTGGAATAATTTAGAAGAGATTCTACTGTGCTGGCTTTGAAGTCATCATTTTGGTGTGAACATGATTGTTTTTTCAATATTACATCAACCAGGTGATGCCATGGACTATCTGGTGAAAAACACTTTCACTGAGGCAGCTGGGTCTCGGAAAGGCTTCCCAAAAATAGCCATGATCATCACGGATGGAAAGTCTCAGGACCCAGTAGAGGACTATGCCAAACAACTGAGGAACATGGGAGTGGAGGTCTTTGTCCTGGGTTTGTGTTTTTCTATCTGTTAAGAATGTATCCAATAAATGTGCCAGAAACATTATTTGATGCAGCATTTTTGTCCTTTCAGGAATTAAAGGAGCAGATGAGGATGAATTGAGAGAGATTGCCTCGACTCCTCATGACAAGCATGTCTATAATGTTCCAAACTTTGACATGATCGATCAGGTGCAGAAGAAACTCATCACTGAGGTCTGCTCCGGCGTGGAGGAGCAGCTAAACACCCTTGTGAGCCGTGAGGAAGGTACAACCTAACATGCACTCATAACCTAGCCAAAAGTGCACAAAAACAAATGAGTATCTATCTTTATTCATTGATTATATATGTTTGTTTGTTCAGTTGTTCAACCAGCTTCAAACCTCAGAGTAACAGACATTTCCTCTAAGTCCATGAGAATTACATGGGATGCGGCTCGTGGAGACATCACAGGCTACAAGCTGCAGTTCCTTCCTACCATTGCAGGGGCCAAAAAGCAGGAGCTGTACACTGGGCCCACGATCACCCTGGCCAATGTCAGAGATCTGTCTCCTGAGACAATATATGAAATCAGCCTGTTTGCTCTTAAAGGTCTGACCCCAAGCAAGCCACAAACAGTCACAGAGAGAACTCAGCCTGTGAAAATATCTACAGGTCAGATCCTAATTACTTATATAGAACAGATATTATTTTGTGTATCAGGTTGTTGTTAAATGCAATCTAGAGAACATTAATTACAGAGCTAATGCATGTGGACTAACTTTATACAGTCTTGTCTTTTCTCTTCCTGTAGAGTGTTCTCTCGAGGTTGATGTTCAGGCTGATGTTGTTCTTCTGGTGGATGGCTCCTATAGCATAGGACTGGCTAACTTCGCTAAAGTTAGAGCATTCCTCGAAGTGCTCGTCAACTCCTTTGACGTTGCACCCAATAAGGTGCAGATCAGCCTGGTTCAGTACAGCCGGGATCCTCATACCGAGTTTGCCTTGAACAAGCACCATGACATCGAGGCAGTGGTCAGGGCAATACGCACCTTCCCATATCGTGGAGGATCCACCAACACCGGTAAAGCCATGACTTACGTGAGGGAAAAGATCTTTGCGACCGGTCGTGGCGCTCGTGATAACGTTCCGCGTGTCATGGTTCTGATCACGGATGGCAAGTCCTCAGACTCCTTTAAAGAGCCGGCCAATAAGCTTAGGAAGGCAGATGTGGAGATCTTTGCTGTGGGAGTCAAGGATGCTGTTCGCACTGAGCTGGAGGCCATTGCCAACGCTCCTGCTGATAACCATGTGTTTGAGGTGGAAGACTTTGATGCTTTTGAGCGGATCTCCAAGGAGCTGACAACATCCATCTGCTTAAGAATTGAGCAGGAACTTCATAATATCAAGAAAAGAAGTAAGTGGCTCTTTATATGCCGTATTATATTTTTATGTTTCATGCTTGTTTAGAGTAAACTATTGCACCATTGTTTTACAGTCAAAATAATCAAAGCAAATACTATGTTTTGGAAATAATTTCTATGTTTTGGATTATTTCATATAATTGAAATAATCAGCAATGGCAAAAAAATATTTGATAGTATCTTGATACTGATCACATCGATTCTAAATTAAAGGTTTGCCTGTTTCTAAACACCAAACATTTAAAGACTGCAGGTCTTTAAATATATCATGGAATTATCATGACAATGTGACTTTTTTTAATTTATGTAAACAAAGCTTCACTTGTTCACAAGCATCTCTGCAGCCAGATTTCATTTTACATCCAACTCATCTAATCCTAAAACAAATATGTCAGTGAGACCAATTGTACACAATTTTTGTAACAATTTGTTTGACCACCCAGGTTTGATACCACCAAAGTCTCTGAGCTTCTCTGAGGTGACCTCCAGGAGCTTCAGGACCTCATGGGTCTCTGAGGGAGAAGATGTCCAGTCTTTCCTGCTGCGCTACAGGCCCGCAGCTGATATAACAGGAGATTACGTCTCACTGATAGTTCCTCATGACACCTTCTCTGTCATTCTTCCCAATCTCATTCCTCTGACCACCTATGAGGTTAATGTCATTGCTCAGTATGACAAAGGAGACAGTTTTCCCTTGACAGACGAGGAGACAACTTTAGAAGGTATTTGATCAAACTCAAAGCTGATGAGACATGTACATCTTTATTCCATGTCATAACTTTGAAATCAACAGGCTGTTGAAATGTATATTATCAGTGACTCATTTCACTTTTATAATTCAGAGTTAGGTTCTGTCCGTAACCTAGTAGTAAGCGAGGAGACCGTGGACAGCTTCCGTGTGTCGTGGAAACCCGCTCCAGGAGCAGTGCTGAGGTACAGACTGTTTTATGAACCTGTGGGTGGAGGAGATAAGCTGGAAGCAGAGGCGGATGGCAGTCAGGTCACTATTGTGCTGCAAGAGCTGCTACCCGTCACCACTTACCGCGTCACGGTGTATCCTGAGTATGCTGGTGGAATGGGGCCTCCCTTGGACACTCAGGGCACCACCAAAGAAGGTCAGAACTGTTGAGATGATTCGCTCCTTATTTGTTTCCCTTAAAATTAAAATGAATTAACTCATCTGCATGATTTTGTCAGTTCTGGGTTCTCCACGTGATCTGAGGGTCTTCAACGAGACCGTATCGAGCATGAGTCTCTCATGGCGAGCCGCTCCAGGAAATGTACTTCAGTACGAGGTGGCCTACAAACCTGATGGCGGGGAGAGGAAAAAAATAGTTGTTAAAGGAGACACAACAACTGCTTTGCTAAAAAACTTGCTGCCGGACACAGAGTATGAGCTGTTTGTTAGTGCTCGCTACCTTTCTGGGTTTGGAGATCCACTGATGGGAACAGGCACCACTCTTGAAGGTAAGAGACACAGTAACATCTACAGCCACACTGTGTTTGTATTCTGTTCATTTTAATATGTTTGTCTGCTATACGCGCCTATTATATTATTGCATATTATTGAAGCGATAGAGTACGAGCAGAGTATGGACTTTGGGAATATCATTGGATGTGATGTAGTACTTTTATTTAGAATGCGAACAATTAAAGATAGCAAATAAGTGCTTAACTGGAATTATTATATAATCATATCTATTCAAAAGTCACTTAAAATATTTTAAAACAGAAAGTTTACGAGGTGGTCTTGCTGCGACTGGGATTGCTTTGCGTACAGGATACCATACATTCATGCATCATGTTCAATTTATAAAGTGCTTTTCATGTGTAGATTTTTCAGGCAGTGCTCTCTGCATTTGCATTTGTTTCCTTGTGCAATTCTTTTTTGTGCTATAAACAGTAGCTGTTTTGCTACTGTATTGCTTTTTGTAATTGGAATGTTCTGCGCATGTTTATTGCTGGCACAACCACGCTCTACACATCAAACTAGCTCTTGTGAAGAGTTATGTTTTTAAAGTAGGGAGGACAACACTGCCCCACCTGTTCTTCCTTCAAACTCTCATTTACAGATGCCTTGTTTCAATAAATGTAAGCAATCTGATGTAAACTTACATCAGTCCTATTTAACGTTTGTCTAAACAGGATGTTCAGAATAATCAATCAGAATGATTTCATTCAGAATAAAGCAAAAGGTATCCATGTGAGCCGGCTGGTGTCCCAGAGGGCAAACATTTGGCTTTGTCCATCAGTGTGAACCGCCTTCAGCTGCCTTGATTTTGGGAAATAGCAAATGGATGACCTTTAGAATAGATTACAAAATACCAGGGCCATTTATTTCCCTGTTTATGACCAGCCCCTTTGTTGTAGGTTTTGGCAGGTGTCAAATGGGGCCAATTCCCAGTCATCAAATAACAACAGCTATTGTATCTTATTCCACAATGAAGCTGCAGTTCCGTCAGCAGTCACGCTTGCCTCAGATAATGAGAGGGTGGTGAATTACTCTGACGACTTATGCAGTTTCCCCATGTGGGCAGTAGATGAATTAGCTGAGCTTGTACAATTTTCCACACTCATGCTTGGCACTACATGAGTTTCCAATGACAACAAGAACCTCAGGAGATTTTGGTTTGGGTAAATATGCTTGCTGTAGAAATCAGAACGTTTAGCTGGTACGTATTTGTTTCCCACTTTTCCAAAGTTTTCCTCAACCATATAAAAACCACATAATGTCAATATATAGATTATACATTTTGTTATGTTGAAGTTTGAAGGATTCAGGGATTGCTAGTTACTTGTTACAATTTTAGGTTCAAACCAGGAAGAATAAATCATAAAGTTTACAACTTTGTTTGAGAGTAAAATCCATAAAAATCTTAATTGACAAAGAGTTTGTCAGGTTGACATTTACTTTTTAATGCTAAAAAACTTAAGGAAAATCCTAAAGGAAAAGCATTATGCCATAAATGCCACAATACCAAATAAAGCTGTTACACTGAAACAACAGATTACAACATCAGACCTGAACCACTAATGAGTACTCTACACTTATTATACAGAGCCACATATTTCAGAGGCTGGCACTTATTCATGCTGACTCCGGCTGACTTTCCACACAGAATGGAAGGAAACGTGACTAATTTGTGACTGATGACAAGCATCTCTGAACCGAGCCTCATTTACTTCCATGTTCTGGTGGATAACACAGCGCTCTTTGTTTTAGTCACCCCCGCCCCCAGAAAACAGCACTATGGGTCCAAACTCAGAGCAATTAGGAAGTGACCCCTGACAGGAGCTTTAGGGAGTGATGGGAATATAAATGGCATTGGGTCTCCAGTAGAGAACAGACACTATTTAGCCTGTTGAACTATTGGTGACTAGTTTAAAGTGTCTCTACAATTGTTGATAGTTGATGTGTCTGATGGTAAAACAGAAATGACAAATAATGTATTCAAGAAATCATATATTATATTTAATTATCTTATTTCTTCCCCCTATATTTAATTATAAAATTGGTCAAAAAAGTTCTGTAATTTTGCATGATCATTTTACACCCTGTCTTAACCAAACATGAGGCTGGACTATTTGGTAAATGTGATCCAGAGACACTCATTTAACCAGTTATCACTGATTTTTGTTCATAACTTGTGTCATATTTAATCTAATGAGGTGTTTATTTAGAACCAAAGGTGACACATTTTGGCCTGGAACCAAATGTAACAGTTAATGGACTCCAGGGCTGTATTACTATAACCCGATGGCAATTTGCATGGAGACCAATTCACACAATAGTTACCTATTGACTTGCGTCCTGGCTGTTTAGTAGCACTGTTAAAGCACATATGAATGCCTTATTCCATATTGTACATGCCTCAATCCTAGCCCCCTATCTACATCAACACAACAACTACCTTACTAAGGAGGCTATTGAGGCAAGATTTGTAATTAATGGTGAAAAGTTTCCAATACTAAAGTGATACCATAACTTCACATCATAAGTTTAAACTTAAGATCTGAGCTGGACATTCTAATAATGCCTGATAGATTTTATCATCTGGATTCACTACAACCAAAACAACCTCAGAACTGAGGGGGCAGAAAATATTCTTTGGGGTTATATATATAAAACAATCAGACAAGTCCTCATGAAATTTGGTGTGTATCATCTGCAAGCACACTTAATGTAAAATTAACAAATGAACTCTGGATTCATTACATTGTTTAGTAGATAAGCCAGATATTCCAGTGAACCCATGAATATTTTGGCAGAGGCTATAATGACAAATTGGCCTGTTTGTTTTAGCGTGAGGTCCAGGCTTTATTAAACATGGTGCATCCTCAGGACAATCACAGGATACATGCTTTATCTGATGGGTGGTTTGACGGTTTACTCCTGGTAAATGTTCTCAGTGTAACAGATTGACATATGAAGGTGGTCTTTGCTTTGGGGGTTTATAAGACCGAGTGCAGCAGATGAAACAGAAGCCTGTGGTATGTTTTAACACCTGGTGAATGTGGTCAGAGTTTTGTCTCATGATTGTTTGTGTGGAAACTGGGCTCAGGAAATCTCTGTCAGTGCCAGTGTTTGTCTGAGCCAGATTTCTGTTTCACTGAAGATATATTAAATTCTGTGAGGAGAGAGAACAGACCTCACGCAACTGATTCACTAATATCTGTAAAGGACAGCATTAGTAAATTCATGCACACACAGTGTTGCGCAGGCGCATCTTCTAAGTGGCTGCGTCTTCTGTTAAAGCAGAATGTCACATATTTCCCTCAGTAGTGAACTGAGCAGTTAAGTGTCGGCAATTCCTGGCATCGGCTGTTTGTGATAAAAAGCAATGTACAGATTGACATGAACATATTTATTGCTCTCTGCACTCTGTCAGGAGAATCAGGCCTCTGCCGGCCGGCTGTGTGGCCTGTGGAGGGGGGTGTCCTATTACTTTATGAGAGTCAGACGTATCATTTATGGCTGGCGGATGATGAAAGCGCTGAAACAAACTGCATAGACTTGTATTGAGACATTAGCAACCTGAATGTCTGTGGAATATAGATGTGAGGGTGTGTCTGTTTTGTCCTGGGCCAGTAATTAACCACTCCAGAGTACATAATGTATATATTTATGTGTGTGTGTCTCTTAATATTCACACACCTTATGAGCCAAAGGACTAAACCAGCACCTTACTGGAATATCTCAATGTAAAAAACCCTGTAAAGATGTTTCAGGAAAAATTGGACTTTGCAGCGCTGTCCAGAAAATCATCAGATCCTCTCAGATCTTTGAGATAGCTAGTCCTTGTTTATGAGATGTTGCAAAACCTGGAACATAATTGTACTTTGTTCCTCAGCCTGACAAATGGTCCATTTGGCTGCAGGGCTCAGCAGGAGGGAGACAGGTGACCGTCCTGAGGTCAGACGCTCATCAGAATAGCTGAATAAGAACTGCTGAGGGGGAGTGGTTTCACCACCAATGAGTTTTGCACTTCCATTAATACAGATGACAAGCCTGTCAGCACTCCTACATTTGCACATCATTTCTGGGTGCTGTGCTCTCTTTTGCTTTGGCCCCTCAACAAATAATTTAGGAAGAAGGAGGGAGAGGGTCGGTGGTATGGGGTGGATAAGAAAGAGAGCTACATCTGCACTTTCAGTAGTCTGTATTTAACGGATGGGGTTTGTGTTGAATGGAAAGTGGATGTGGTGACAGATGTATGGCAGCTGTGAGAGAGATTGTTTTAGCAGAAGGTTTTGTCAGGGTGTGTGTTATTGCCAGAGTAAATCACAAGAGCTACCGGGTTGTTCAGCTGAGAACAAACTGCACAGGCCTCACTCAATTCTCTCTTGTTCATTTATCAGCGCTGCACAATACTGAAAAATATCTATACTCGCTGATAATGCTTGAAATTTTCAAAATCATTTTATCATCATTTAAATATTATACAATTATGTAATATATTAATATATGTAAGCAACATACATTTAACTTTTTTCCTGAAGAAAGAAAGCATCAATACAACTTCTAAAATCCTTCCTCCTGCATTGACGTAAAACTGAATATACTTCACTTTTCAAAAGTAATGACATGATCTTTTCACTTGTAAAAATCATGTCATTGTTTTAAACCTTTGCAGTATGTACTGAGATGTGCACATTAGTGATAGTTCAGTATATTGTGCTGCCATCATTTATTTACCCTCGTGTCATTTCAAACATGTGGTGTGGTCTGAGAAACACAATGAAGTCTCTTCCTGTCCACATGTTATTAAACTACAAAATCTCGTTATACTCAGAACTTCTCAGGTTCTCATGATACTTTGTGTGAGAAACAGGTTAACAGTTTGTCTCGTGTCTGTGCATATTCAACATTACTGCCTGAAGATGTGCTGTGCAGGTCTGACGTCAATGATACCTGAGACTTCAGAAGTTTAGGAGCTTGACCAGAACACTGTATGCTTTGGGTTTTAAGAAAAAGAGCAGCGTCTTTCTTCAGAATTTCCTTTAATTTTCCTTTCAGGTTTGGAATGTCATTTTTGGGATGTCATTTTTGGTAAACTACTCCTTTAAAAGGGAAACTATAGCACAGTACAGTGTCATAGTTTTAGATTACAAAGCACCATAGACTGTGCTAATATCTCATCTGAGGAAATATAAATTTAATCTTTTTCAAAACATACAAATTTACGGATTATCTGGGCCACATTTTGTGTGATTGTGTTGTTTCTGTGTGAAGAATGTTGTGCATGTAATATGACTAGTCTTTAAGTATTGTGTATCTTTTTTCCTCAATTCCTCAGAGCTCGGATCTCCATCAAATCTGGTTACTTCAGATGTGACTGATAGCAGTTTTGTAGCATCCTGGACTGCCGCCCCTGGCAATGTCCGCCATTATCGGGTCATCTGGAAATCCCTCTTTTCAGAGGAAGCTGGAGAGAAAACCGTCCCTGGGGACATCACCACCACTGTTCTGGAAAACCTGACACCGGAAACACGCTACAAGGTTTCGGTCTTTGCTGCCTACAGCCGGGACGAGGGGAAGCCACTGCATGGAGAGGAGACCACAGATGGTAAGTCCATTCCCACCCGCTTAATGCGTCCAGCATATGAACTAAGGCTCTTTACTTTGGTCTGTTTGTCTGAGGTGGGCCTCTCGTCCTGAGGTAACCCACAACTGAGAGGATTAAACTTTGATAGACGGAATATAATGCAAGTTTAATCTATAATAAAGTATATCTGGCCTGTATATGTAAGTGCTGTGTACATGTAGATTATAAAAGTCAAGCTTTCAGCAGGAGAAATGCTTTTTTTTATTTAACCAAATTACTAGCGGTTTAACTATTACTGTTGCTCATATTCCAAAGCTTCTGTATCTTGAGCTGTTGGTTCGACAGACGTAAATGACGCCACAAATCTTGTGTCTTCATGACAAATGCTACCATTACTTTTCTCCTGTTAGCCCAATACATTTGAATAGAGTTGATTTGCTGTCAATGTTTTAGCATTCATTAGCTGACAAGAAAAGCTACATTCATTCATACTCACCAACTGAATCTCCATCCTCCGTTTTGGCTATCACTCCGTTTGCACTCCTAAATTACCTGGAGTACAGACTTTCCTTGGTCCAATCTCAGTTTCTCATGGAACTGCATCAGGTCAGTGTTTCATGTGACCCGTCTCTGCTGGAGAGACTGTAACATGTTTGAGCAGGATTTTAACACATAGAACAGGACACACTTCATCACCATAGTTTAGTTTGTCTGGTAAAATGTAACAAGTTTGTAATTGGATACTTTTGCTGTCCGGCTGTTTATTTATTGTCTGTCTGTTCTGAAGTAGAGCTGAAAAAGTCATCTGGCACAGATTGCTTACCTGACATTAACCTGACAGAACTGACATTAACACACCATGGGCTTTTGGATCAGGGTATTTTTTGGAGAACTTGGAGGTGTTGTTTTCCACCTATGAAACTCCAAATTTGTAAAATGTCAATCCATCTTAAAATGTTCCGTAGGTCACCAAATGTTCCGACAATTCATTCCTTCTCTCCTGCGTAAAAACATTCAGGTCGCGGCATAAAGAGAAAACATTATGGCCAGTCTTAGAGCGTCTGTTATGCGTGACGTTCAAACACTGCCATGTCTGGTTTCACCCGGTTTAGATATTTACAGTCTGTATTGGATTAAGCTAATATTGGCAGGGGAAATTAAAAAAAAGAACTATGATTAAATCTGTTTGGTAAATCTTAGCACCTCTCATTTGTTCCTTTAACAGTGTCGGCCGCCGGCAGAGTTCTTACAGTGTTAGAAGAAACTGAGAAGACCATGAGGGTGACATGGCAGCCAGCCCCCGGTAATGTGGTCAATTATAGGGTGACATATAAACCTCATGGAGACGGGCGACAGTTGGCCTCCAAGGCACCAGGGGGCACCAACACTTTAGTCCTGAGAAGGCTGCAGCCCTTGACCACTTACGATGTCACTGTCGTACCAGTCTACAAGTTTGGAGATGGAAGAGCAAGACAAGGGGCAGGAACAACATGTACGTTTATCTGACGAATATTGTTTGATTACTTCATCACTTGTGATGTAAAGTTGTTTCAGGTGGTTAAATTACATTCAGCGTAACTTGGCAGTGATTGTCTTTATATATTCTCTGTTGGTTAATTTGTCTCCATGTTTTCTTTGCAGTGTCCCTGTACAAAGCCCCCCGAAACCTGCAAACCTCAGAGCCCACTAAGACCAGTTTCAGGGTTACATGGGACCCAGCGCCTGGAGACGTGAAGGGCTATAAGGTCACTTTCCATCCCACTGAGGATGAGATTGACCTGGGCGAGCTGCTAGTTGGCCCCTATGACAACACTGTTGTTCTGGAGGAGTTAAGGTATGTGATGCCATAACATTTTAAAGACACATGCGCACACTGAGGATGTCAGCATAACGTCAATATTAAAATTTTTTACTGTAACCTTTTTACTTTTTACTGCATTTAAGAAATGTAATGCCTATGTAATGTTTCTTCAAATTGTAATAATAATTCTGAATTGTTTATTTTTGTATATTGTTTATTATCACCTTGACCACGAAAGATGACTTAACATTGTTTAATTAATAACTAAATAGCAATTGATGTAGCCATTGTTTTAGGCTTGGCTAAGCTTCTTTTATGCCATTTTATTGCTTTTTAATTAAAGTTATGACAAAATCGCAAAAACAATGTTTAAAAATAACAGGCTGTGTGTTTATGGGCTGTGTTTCAGAGGAGAGAATTCAGGAACAATAAAGTTTAAATAAAATTATAATGAAGGAAAGTTTAAATAATTAAGATAATGAAGGGAAAGAAATGTGTGTGTGTTATTTGGAATTTGCTAATTGCCAAAAGCAGTAACTGTGGCCCATGTCAGTGTGAGTGTGGCCTGATTTGGAGAGATGACAGCACTGTGTGTGAGGAGAACTGATGTGTATTGCTCTCACATCAGGGCCGGCACCAAATACACTGTGAGTGTTTCTGGCATGTTTGAAGGAGGGGAGAGTTTGCCGCTGGCTGGAGAGGAGAAAACCACCCTCTCTGACGCCCCGGACCCTCCACCCTTTGAAACCCCAGGTAATAAAACACCCTAAAGTCTTTCTGACATGTCACAACCACCAGTCTTTCTGACCCCAGGCACAACACCCTTTACAAATAACCAATCAGGTGTCATGTTACTGAGAGCTTTTAGCTCTTTCCAACTGAGTTGGAAACTTTTTCACTTTCCAAAGGAGTTACAATACTGCTACTGGTTTGCAGTATAGGATATGTGCAGCAAAAACATGCAACAAAGAAAAGATTTTCAGTACATTTTTATCTGTGTACAATGGAAACAAGGCTTTGGTTTTAGACAGAGTTTAGACAGAGTAACAGTTTAGTGTATTTAAGTGCCGCTTAAAGACAAAGACATTTAAATGCTGGGAAGAACATTTAAAACAAAGAGCAAGAAAAAAGGAAAAAAGTGCCATATAAAATGAAGGGTTATAGGAATAAAGTGCCATAAAGTTTGGAGGCTTTGCACGATGTGTGTTGACCCTGGTGTGGAATGTTGCTCTTAATTGGAAACAGTGAAGGTCTGTCGTCCAACAGCAGCAGGAGAGAAGCAAAATATACAGAGTCAAAGACTGAGATGTTACGCCGCACTTTCATTTTTGCATCATACTGTGCTAAAAAAAGTCCCATGGTAATGCTGGGGAACGTATGATCCATTTAAAACAGGAAAGATAGACTAGAACTAGTGAATTAGTGTAAAGCTCACGTCTGTCTTTACCTCGGTAAGACATTAGCATCTGGCCTCCTAACAGGAAGTAGTTTGCTTGATGATAGCAAACAGAGAGTGTTTTCTGTCCTGTGTTGACATATTTCTTATTATACGTAACAGGACACATAGAAGGCCTCACAACTACATTACATAACAATAATTTATTACTTGGTAGTCAGTGGTATTAGTGACATTTAAAATAATTTTGCCAGAAGAGAGAGACTGTTTCAACATGTATATCTGCTTACAACTAAATGAAAATATAGATGTTGTGTATAAAGACTGAGTTCATGAGGTGAAAACCCCAATGAGTTCATATGGTGAAAACCGTGTAATTATAAACAGGTGTCGGTAATAAGCAGAAATAGCTGCTGTTAGTGTTTACGGCACCAGGGAGTGTTATTTCAATCTGAATATTCCACATTGGCGATGAGAACAAATGGCTGTTTGGCTTTTAAATCCCTTTTAAATCTTCAGATAATTCTTTTTATTGCCACTGAGAAACTCCCAGCAAGTCGGTCTAGAGAACACATTTCATGAGCACAAAAACTGCAGAAATGTACAATGTTATCTGTGATATCAACTGGCTCTGATTCTGTTCTGTTCTTTTTTTGCTTGAGGGAACGATCTATAAATCAGACAATTATGCAACCTGTTCTCTTTGAGCAGAGCCCGAGGGGCGGAGCTTTCCCTCTCTCTTCCTCATTCAGGTGTCTGGAGAGGCAACAAGACGGAATACAGACCAGCACATCTCTTTAAAGAATGTGTCTTCACAAGCAGAGGATTTCATAATATTAAAGATGTTCTTTAACACAATTTGTAAAGAATGATAAAATGTATTTGCCCAAAATGTCAAATAAAGAGTTGCTGTGTGTGACCGTGTGATTGTTTGTGTGTGGAGTGTGGCTAATCTTTAATCTGTGCCTCTATCCCAAATCTCTGACTCCATTACCTAATGGCTGGTAATTCTACACTTGTGTTTAGTTATGACAGATTTGGTCTGACTGATGTGTTTTGTGGCTGTGCAGATGTAATGTGTAAAACGTCAGCACAGGCTGATATCGTTTTGCTTGTGGATGGATCTTGGAGCATTGGCCGTCTGAACTTTAAGACCATAAGGGCTTTCATCGGCCGAATGGTGGGTGTGTTTGACATCGGCCCGGATCGTGTCCAGATCGGTAAGTGAATCAAATCTCTTAAAAATTCATTAATTCATGCATCAAATGAATGGAGACACCAACAATATCTCAGACTCTGGTCACATTTACAGATACTTAAGTCTGCAGTCACAAGTCTGAGATTTCAATATGATGTCAATACATCTCATTCATTTATTTGAGCTTTGCTAAATTTAATTTGTTAAAAACAAAGTTGATGCTTAAATGAAACTGTTCAGTTTAAGCTCTGTGGGAAAGAGACCTCTGAGCGATACAGCTGTCCTCAGGTTTTGAGTCATGGCTGTGTTTGTGTGGTTCTCAGGTCTGGCGCAGTACAGTGGAGACCCAAAGACTGAGTGGCATCTGAACGCTCACAGGACCAGAGAAGAGCTGCTAGAGGCTGTGGCCAATCTGCCCTACAAAGGAGGAAACACTCTGACTGGTACATAACACTGACTCCCATCCCTGTGTAAATAAATAATAAAAACTGTGTTTTAGTGACATTAAAATATTAATTTCATTAATATTTTCATAAACCTGACACAAAAGGCCAGGTGTCACAATGTTATGAATATTTAACACTTTACTCCGCATGAAAAATGTACAGCATCACAAACTGAATATAAATGAGCATTTTTAGGAACGGTCTCTGACTTCTGGACCCTGTTAGTAACTGTCATGTTTTAATTGTTCCACAGGTCTTGCCTTAAATTACCTCCTTCAGAACAATTTCAAAGCTAATGTTGGAATGCGTCCAAACTCCAGGAAGATCGGCGTCCTTGTCACTGATGGCAAGTCCCAGGACGACATCTCGGTGAACTCTCAGAACCTGCGGGACCAGGGCATTGAGCTGTATGCCATTGGTAAAAACCCTTCATCCTGTCATGAAGACTGTTTACTGTGGGGTCTGGGTTTAATGTGTGTTTGGGTTTGTCCTCATCAGGTGTGAAGAACGCAGATGAAGCTGAGCTGAGAACCATTGCCTCTGATCCTGATGACATCCACATGTACAATGTGGCGGATTTCTCCTTCCTGTTGGACATTGTGGATGATCTGACAACAAACCTGTGTAACAGTGTCAAAGGTCCAGGTAACACACTGGAGTAATGAGTTACTGCAGCAGGGGCAGTTGGGGGTAGAGTGCCCTGTTGCAGATGAGAGTTAGTTGTCAAAATGGTCATTAGCCATGCTTCAGTTATAGTGTAGTATTGATTATCATCTGTAGATCAGTGGTATACTTTTACTGCTGTGGTTGTTGTAGCAGAGATTTACTTGCAGATGAGTGATGTGTAGTAACGTAGTTAGTTGAATGCTTGAAATGCGTAATTGTAATAAATTATAAAACCAAAATATTAAGCAGTTTCACCAGCAAGGGTTTAGAAGACACAGTTGCTGTTTACCAAAGAATAGGTCAAATGAATGCTGTGTTACTAAATTGGGTTTTTTAATTACATCTGGGAAGTTCGTTATAAAGCTGTATTAACCTTCCTGTTAGCTCAACTTGTAGAGCATTGTGTTAACACCGCAAAGGTTGTGGGTTCGATCCCAGGGGGGATTCACTGTAAGTCACTTTGGATAAAAGCATCTGTCAAATGACTAAATGTTAACCAGTTAGCATTCAGACCTAAATCTGTTTTATAATCACGTATAAAATGGCTGATGACCTCACTGAGAAACCCTGACAGAAATCAATTGATCTTTTAGTTTGTCTTTCATATTCATGCTATTTGCACTGAAATATCTTTGGGTGAGAGAATACGAGATTGATTTCTGTTTTTCAAACTGTCCCAGATGAAAGTATGTGACTTAAAACTGCATTTAGTCTTTGAA
Source organism: Yasuhikotakia modesta (assembly GCA_036877545.1). NCBI lineage: Eukaryota > Metazoa > Chordata > Actinopteri > Cypriniformes > Botiidae > Yasuhikotakia > Yasuhikotakia modesta. The sequence continues at coordinate 35,404 of JBAJNP010001841.1, read as the reverse complement.
TAACAAAGTTCATTTCTGTGAGGGGGTCAAAGGTTAAAACCTAATTACCATTATTATGCTCTCAGGAGGAGGGCTGGAGCCTCCTACTGATCTTACCACCTCAGAAGTGACCCATTACTCCTTCCGCGTCACCTGGGTCGGTCCTGACACTCCTGTTGAGAAGTACCGAGTGGAGTATGTGAGCGCTGCAGGAGAAGAACCGCAGCAGGTTTGAGGCTTCATATCGACTACAAGAGTTAACATGTTATGATATCCACTGTACAGACTGGAATACAATAAATCCTTGAGGGTGGGAGATAGCAAACTTCCCAAACACACTAACAACTGCATAGTGCTGCCTCCCCCAAAACAGCATTATGGCAGTAAATGTCTATATAGATGAACACCATTCAGTTTTCTGCAGCATATGAAATTAATTTCTCATTTGTGTTCTTGGAACAAATTTATTATCTTTATTCGGAGGTAATTTCACTTTAAACAGGTAGACAAAACAAGAAATATAATTACAGGCAGAAAAGGTTACAAAAGAGATTTTATGTTGGAGTCAGGCTACATTTACTTTAATTTGTCTTTCATTGTTCATTTTCTACAAAGCAGTTTAAAAGACTGAACATTAGCCTAAATATTTTCAATGAAAACGCGTCCATCACTGAGACACTGAGAGTCTAACCTAGATCTGAGCTGGACATCATTTGTTCCTCAGTTCCTGCTTTATCTGGAATCTTCTCACGGATGAACTTGTATCATGGATTCATGTGAAATGTGTGTGCAGATGTTTGTTGATGGGACGGTGACGACTGCGGTTCTGGAGGGTCTGACTCCACTGACGGAGTACATGGTGAAGGTTTACTCAGTGGTTGGAGAGGAGAGCAGTGATCCTCTTAAAGGCACAGAGACCACTCGTAAGTGTGCAGTTACCAGTTCATTCACATTTACAGGAATCTCACCAAATCTGGTCATGTTATACCCAAAATATTATTTTCTGAATTCTTAATAAAAAGAATCTATTTTAAGAGCTAAATTTGAAAAGATTTCTTTTTGCATTGTGTCATTTTTTTTTAATCTGTCCAAAAGCCCCACAGACATTCTCATGACAGCTTTTGTGAGATTCATAAACATTTTCATTAAAGTATTTATTTCCATATGCAATGTTTATAAATAACAAACATAAGCTGATCTGTGCTGTGCTGCACACTGTTTGATTTTGGTAAAATCTTGCAAAGCTTGTGTGGCGTGCTCACAAACCACCAACATCTTTCTTTGAAAGTCTATTATTTGTTTAATAAAGTACATTTGATTGAAGAGAATAAATAAATGGCTGTTTTTAAGAATGTCAGATCAAATCACACAGTGTGCATCTAGCTTATCACAGACGTTAAAATACTGAAATACTGAAGATGTGCAAAATAAAGCTATGGAATGTCTTTGTGCCGTTACTGCTGTGTTTGACGTTAACACTGAAAACAAGCCATCATTCCATTGACAGAGCTGTGAATGTTACAGTATCACATACAGCATGATGCTGCCCTGCACTGCAAAGTCACTGTGTGTCATTTCATGTCTGTAATCATCATTGTCTTTGTCATCATGATGTTGGCTTGTCTGTTTGTACTTGCTGCAGTCTGTCCATCATTCCCATCATCAAGTAAGTATCTCATAACCATATTCATCCAACCATTGTCTTCCATGACATTCCATCCCATCTTCTCATTGTCATCATCAACATCTGTTGTTCCACCCTGGAATGCTTCCATTTTCCCATTCAAGCTTAATTTGGCTGAGCTGGATTGTAAGGGAAAGGAAATAAATGAGAGAACAAGAGAATAGCCATGTTCCCCTCTGTAGTGCCTCTCGGTGCCGTGAGGAACATAAACATCTACAATGTCCGCTCCACCACTATGAATGTGAGATGGGATGCGGCCGAGGGCGCCACAGGCTACGAGATTGTCTACAGTGCCTTAAACTCCACTGAACCCTCTGTGGAAAAGGAGGTACCTTGATGTCACACTGAACATTTTAGGAAATGCTCCACCTGCGGCCCTGATTCCATCATATCAACACCATGGACCTCCACCTTTCCCTCATACATTCACCTCAAAATGCCACAGAAGAGCCATGTTTGGCTGTTTTCTCCATAGAACCTTTTTTTGTAGTGGAAACATTCTGGATTTTAGACATTTTTAGACCTTAAAATGGTAGAAAGAAATGGTTGTATTAATAACCTTTGACTAAATGGTTCTTTGGGCACCCAAACATGGTTCTTCTGTGGCATTGCTGTACTGTTGAAATATTTTTGTACATCATTTCTGGTTCATCTGAATAGTTGGAAGGGTTTAGTGAGAGTAAAATGTATAAAAATAAACAGTATTTGGGCTTTCATCTGCATTAACTGGAAAAGAGAAAACATTGTGCTAATGGAAATATTTGGATGTTATTCAGCTCAGAGTTGTCAACAGTGATGACATAGCAGACAGGGGAAATGACAGTCATTCTGCAGATGTTGTAGATGCCACCTACATAGAATGTGCTCCAAAACATTCTTTGTATTGCAGCTTTTGGAAAATAATGACTCATTAGTTCATAGGGCATGTAAACAGAATTTCTATTCAAGGGTTTCACATAGCAGAAGATCCAGGAGCCTCCATGTCACTTCAGGCTAGAATCTGATGTCCACAGAGCTTTACTCAAATGTTGACTGCAGTCTAAGAGACATTTCTTCATTACAGAGAACCCATATGCTTTCAGTCCTTGTGGTACTAGTTAAGACATAAATAAAGCCAGCAGATGAAAGTCAAAATCTGGTTTATTAAAGGAATATGATTTAGGTTATGGGGTAGCATTAGAATTTGTTTAAAAGTTTTCTAAAGCGTGTCACTGGAAATCAGAGTCAGGGGACATTTAATAACACCATAATAAAGAGTCATACTGTAGCTATCTGTGCTAAAGCATCCCTGTTGAAAAGACCAGCATGTGTGTTCTGGATGTGGTGTGTTATAATGATGTGGTTTCTACAACAGGCTTATTAATCATAAAGTTAACATGAGATAAAAAATTGTGTCATAATCATCATAATCATTAAGTTATTTAGAGATTGTTTTGGGAGAATGTTGCAGGTAATGTAGCCATTCTAAAAACCTACCAATGGGTAATGCAATAATGCAGTGCTGCCTAAACAGAGGCTTACAGCAATAATAGCAAATAACAGATTTGAGAAACTACTTTTACTGTTGAGGCAAAAGGTTTGAGGGTGAACTTGACCTTCATCCTCCACATTCTCATCAAAAGACCTCCTCAAAAATAGGTCCAGTCACCGGCGGTGTCTTTTCAGCAGGGTAAGAGTAAGATCATGTCCACCATCCCTTTCATGTGTGATGTGGTTAACCTTCACAGATGCGCGTTAAAGGAAAAGTCACTGACGTCCAGCTGAAGAAACTTCATCCCAACACGGCCTATACCGTCTCCGTCTTCACCCTGCATGGCAAAACCAAAAGTGGCCCTCTGACTGATCAGGGGGTGACCCGTAGGTGGTGCTAGGGCTTTCTTCCTCTCAGCAGGGACGTTAAGCACAGCCTTCAGATTCTCATTGTTCGTTTGTTGTTTTTCTTTTGTTTGTTTGTCTGCCTTTCATAGTGCCTCTTCCTCCATCTGGTGAGTTGAGGATCACAGATGTTACCCACAGTACCATGCTGCTGGACTGGGATGCTGCGCCCGGTGCCGTCCGTAAATACACCATCACCTACAAGCCAGAGGGTGGAGAGTTCAAGAGTGTAAGGCCATAGTCTTTATAAAGGGCATTTGTTGTGTTAAGATCTTAAAGTAAATGCAGTCACAGGAGGTGTTCAGGGGTGTTTTAGTTTGGTAAGCTAGAACACCCTGGGAAAGTTTCTCAAATAGTTTTGCGGTCAGCTTATCAGCTACTCAGGAGGTGAACTATGACCGTGTTTTCTACACCAGTCTGCGATTGCAATTTCTGTGGAAAGATTCCTGCCTGTTTACACAACACATGGATTTGCGACCTGTTAATGCATCACCAAAGCATTTACATTACGCAAGTCAGTGGAGACAGCAGCGGTTGGGAAAACGCAGCTGCTTTCCTGGTTATGCCAATCATCTACCAGTAGAAGACTGTGAGAACAGATGCACACCACAGAAAGATGGAGGCTGCTGGAGTTTTGAGCGGCATGCAGCGCCCAGCGCTTCTGGATAAATATTTCAGGCGTGGAATTTTTGTCTGTTTTTTTTAAACTGGCTGTGGCAGTTTCTGCTTTAGATGTGCTTCACATCCTGAGGCATTAATCATGACTAGTGCTGATCGTAACTCTTCCTTTTGGGAAGCAAGGCTGAAGCAAACACACAAACTGAGGTAAACTGAGTCCTGAGGAAGCGTCACAGATGGTGGCAGGTCCTGTTACCTGACAGATGATGATGCGCTGTTGGATCAGGGGCTGAAGTCTGTTTCTGCAGAAACACCAATTGCTTTAACATCCTTTGAGGCCCCATTGTTGGACTTGCTTCTCTCCACAAAGAGACCAACTCTCTCCCAAAAACCTCAACAAAGAGCTGCTGGCACATTGACTAACCAATCATGGTTAATTAACCACTGTTAACATCTTTCTTTTTAGTTATGGATTGTGTATAAAATATACAAGGTTTCAATTGCGCATATAGCAGACGCTTTTATCCAAAGCCATTTTGAAAACGTTCAAGCTAAATTTTCTGTCAGCTTGTTCTTCTGCTGTTTCTGTTCAGCTTGAAGTTGACGGCGATGTGACGACTAGAGGACTGGATAATCTCATTTCCCAAACAGAATATGACGTGACCGTAACTCCAGTGTATGATTCTAGGACTGGAAGCCCAATGCATAACCAAGCAATTACAGGTAACACAACTTGGTTTTCTTGTGATTTTCAGCTTGTGATTAAAGCCCTTTTGGCATAATGAAGATTTTTAACCTGAATTAAAAATAGTCCTTCCTATTGCTTCTAGATGTTGTTCCAGCTCCAAAGAACTTGAGGTTCTCTCAGGTGACTCAGACCAGTTTCAGGGCTCACTGGGAACACGGTGCTCCTGATGTCGCCCTCTACCGCATCGGCTGGACCAAGAGTGGGGAGAACAACTTTCAATATGTAAGACAGCATAACATTGATGCCTGATCCATTAGTCTGAGCTGTGTCAACATGTTGAGCACTTAGCAAATACTAGACTAATGGTGTAGCCTACTTCAGCTGAGACTTGAGAATGATGTCTTCATTAACAATAACACTGTTAAGTCTTGATGTAACTTGACTGTGTTTTGAATATACAGCTAATGCCACACTCATTGTCTTTCTCAGGACATCTTGAACAGTGACGACACCACCCACCTTCTGCAGAACCTTGAACCAGACACCCTGTATGATGTGTCTGTCACTGCCATTTACCCAGATGAGTCTGAGAGTGAAGATCTGCTGGGCAGCCAGCGCACATGTAAGAACTTCACCATAAACTTCAGTGTAGAGTTACTGCAGTTACTGGGTCTGCGTTTGACAAACTCTCTCTTTTTCTCCATGTCCTCCTGACTACAGTGTCTAAGATAATTACACCTGGTGAGTCTGTTATTTTAAAGAAAAATGAGAATACATTCCTAATGACTGTAAAAATCAGCGTTTAGGAATGCAAACTAATGTTCCTCTTTCTTGTAGCTCCTAGCGGACCGCCTCAAAACCTCCAGGTGTTCAACGCAACCACCACCTCTCTCACTGCCAAATGGGACCACGCACCAGGACGTGTCCAAAACTACAGGATCACCTATGTGCCGATGGCAGGAGGCAGATCACAAACAGTAAAGAACAGTTTTTACTTTCATTATCTGACTTATGACAATAATTTATGCATCTAATGCAAAACACTCATAAACATGCTTGTCTCTTCATCGCATGGATTCATGCATGGCATGTTCATTTGTTTATTATTTCAGGAATGTTTAAATCTCAGTGGATTCAGTGTAGTAAGAGTGTGTCTGTTTGAGATGTGCAGTTAAAGCACTTGCTGTTTGTGTTGGTTTTGTAGATGAATGTGGTTCTGTCAGTGAATAGTTAAGATCTGTTTAATCAAATGGACTCCCTGCTGTCTAAAGCTGGGATGTGCGTTTGAAAACACTTGCAAATTTCCATGACTTCTCTCTTCCAATCATCTTCTTGCCATTTTTCATGTTTTCCTGATATCTGAGTGGGTGTAGAGGTGATGTTTTTCTATACTAAAACCACTGCAGTCATTTTTCCAGACTCTGTTTTGTTCATCAAGTAGGAAGATTTACATTGGCAGCAGTCGCTTGAGTAACAGAGCAGACGTTTGGTTTTAGAGGCAGAAATGTGGAGCTTTTTTATTTTTGTTTTGTTTACTACATGTACTCATTATGAAATATATGTATAAGCTATATACTATAAACTATACTATTATATATATGATCTGTAATAGTTATAGTGACACATTGTGAAGAGGTGACACATTCAAGCACACATTCTCTCCTCTACAGACGCAGGTCGGAGGGAAGAAGAACACAGTTGTCCTGCAGAAACTGACACCTGACACTCCCTATTACATCACTGTAGCTGCAGTCTATGCAAGCGGAGATGCTAAAGACATCTCTGGCCAGGGAAAGACTCGTAAGTGACCAATGTGTGGTGTACAGGCCCTTCTGTCTGTCAGCACCTTTATAAATGTCAGTGCATTAATCAATCCATGTGTGTGTGTGTGTGTGTTCCCACAGTACCACTGGGCAGTGTGAGAAACCTGCAGGTCACAGACCCCACAGTCAGCACTCTGAATGTCCGCTGGGAGCCGGCGGAGGGGAGCGTGCGGCAGTACCGGATCTACTACCAGCCGGTCGCAGGGGGTGCAGAGGACATGGTGCGACTCAACTGCTACCAAACCCACAGTTTCTAATGTTTAACTGTAGAAGATTTGTACCAAATTAACAAACTGCCCTGAAGAGTTTGGCTCATGGTGTGTGATGTCACGCTTCTCATATTGGCATATAGAAAGTTAGCATTAAGTTTTCTCCTTTCTTTGAAGTTTTAACAATAAGTTTATTTGTTTGCTGCTAAACACAAGTAAATGATGTGTGTTCATGTAGCTCAACTGATAGAGCATTGCGTTGACAGCACAAAGGATGTGGGTTCGATCCAAGGAAAGACAAGTACTGATAAAAAGTCTCTTTAGATAAAAGCATCTGCCAAATGAATAAATGATTAGTTGGGTTATTTATTAAGTATAGTATCATTAAGTTAAGTATCATTAAAAGTTCTGTCTGCCTGCAGGTAACACCTCTGTGTGAAATTTATTTTCCATTAAGTTGTAGTTTCCATTAAGCAAAAAAATGTAAAAAATGTTATATTGAATGTTATATAAAAATGTAAAATGTTGAACATTTGTTATTCTGTAACATTGTAAAACATTCCACTAACAGCATCATGTTTTTAATGTGGTATGAAATGTTACAAATATCCTACTAACACTGCTGCGAGAACGTTTTTGATAACTCTAAAACAACTTTTAAGGAACATTCTGAGAATGTTCTCTGTCAGCTGGGACCAACCTCTCGATCCTGGCAACCTCAAACAACACACACATAAATATACAATTCATACAAATGGTTTGTGTTTCTTACAGGTCCAGGTTCCTGGATCAAGCACCAGTACAGTTCTGAAGAACCTTCAGTCTGACACTGAGTACACAGTCACAGTGGTGCCAGTCTACGCATCTGGGGAGGGCAAGCGTATGTCAGAGAACGGAAAAACCTGTGAGTCCACAGCTTTTCCCTGCTATTCCCTGATATATTTTTCAATATCAGGATCACTTTTGTTTCTAGAAAAAAGGACAAAGTTTATTTTCCCGCTACTCTTTGTACTTATAAATAGTAACTCAGAGGCTTGCCCTTAAATGAGCTTTATTAGATTGGCTAGCAGGGAGGAATGCCGATGTGTTGGCAACCTCATAAATGTGTCTGCAGTCTGGCTTAATGAGTGCTTTTATGGTGACTGGAGATTCTGGTGCTGAGGGTACGAACAATCTATTTCACCAAATGGAAACACAGGGAGTTGTAAAGCACAGAAAAGCCACTTATTTACTGCCGTCAGCTCAATGCTCCTCGTGTAACCAACAGGATTTGTTGGCGTCATTGTTTTTCCAGCAGGGAGTAATTCCATGGTTTGCTTCCCACCATGTGTGCTGCTTTGTTTTCCGGTTAGCTTTGTGTAGTTTGTCACATTAAATTAACCACTTTCATTAGAATCTGGTATCAGTGATTTTGTTGTTGGAAATCTTTAAGGTTTTTTCCATGTTCTGATGTCTGTGATTTTTGACACACGTCTGTTATGTTTAAGTTGAATATGTGCTAATAATAGAAGCTGCATGTTACTGCAGCTAAAGGATGAATTAAAAAGTTGCATCCTGCTGATCAAATAAACAACAAAAACCTGCTGAATTGTCATTATGTATTTATTTATGTATTTATTTATGTTTTTTAATTTCATGTTGTGTAATCGACTCTACTTTTGAACTCTTGTAAATAGTTTGTAATTTTCACTAACCCCATTTACTGTCCTTTGTTTTATGACTCCATTCATGTCTGAAACAGTGGTGCGGACCCCTGCCAGGAACATCCAGGTTTACAACCCCACCACAAACACGCTGAACGTGCGCTGGGAGCCGGCCTCAGGAGATGTGCTGCAGTACCGCGTGGTCTACTCCCCCCTCACAGGGACGCATCCCCCTCAATCAGTAAGTGCTCCTCATTAAACTCACAGGAGAATGTGTAGAGGAAAGACTGAGACGGCAAATGTCAGAGAGCAGTCACACAATTTAACAGTCTGTTTGCAATCTGTCTCTCCTCAAAGATGTTTTTGTTTTTAATTCCTTGTAGCCTCATTCTCGCATGAACTTCATTGTTAGAGAGGAATATTGGTGGAGCTGAGGGATCTATAAATGACTTTATTGCTGTTTGCTCATGACGTGAACACTGGCAGCTGTGGGAAACTTTGAGCTGAAACCTGTTTTGTGTCAGAGACAATAAAGTTCATACAAAGTAATGTTGTTTTATTAGAACAGAACTAGCTTCTTATCTGCAGCCTCAAAGATTTTATTTCTTTGTGGGATATTGGTTACGAAGCAGAACGTTTTCCAATAGTGTGGCCAGTTTTCCAAACCAGTTGCAATGAGTTACGTTACACGCAGATATTTAGCCCCAAATTTGTCTGCGCTTTCGTTTAACCTCTGCTCTGAGAGGAATTCCTTCACCTTTTTCCACTGGACTGCTGGAAACCCATAAAGCTGAAGTGCAGTCAATCGTCAAGACGCCTCCATCTGCAAACCGAACGACAGATTGAGAGGCACGTCTCTGAGCTATTAGTCTGAGCTATTAGAGGCAGTGACCCCTGTGACCTGATGTAGTGAACAGTGGTGACCCACAAATCGCTGTCAACACATCATTTACTCTTGTTACTGAAACTGCTAGACTGTGAACACATGAAAGCATTATTTCTGCAGCCTCTCGCTTCATGTGGGTGGTGAGAGAGATCACTAATGGTTGAGTCGGGAGTCTGTGGTGACATAGACAGCAGAGCTAATGCCAGAGGTCAGATCCAGATAGACAGGCCAGCGTCTTTCTCACAGTGAATGTATTCAAACTGTTAGAAAGCCAAAGCCTGTCTGTGATCAGTGTAATAAACCCCAAATTTTCAGTTTTGTACAAAAAATGCATTGAGGGAATAATATTTGCTGGAAATATATTATTATAATTGTTACTATAAACCATTATTACCGTAACATAAATAGTTTGTAAAGTGAATTCCTTGTGAAATTTCCACCTTAATGTGTGTGAAAGTATTGAGTTATTTAGTTAAATTCATCCTCATTTCATGAAGGGTGTTGTTGTTTGTTAGGTGCTGGTTCCGGGAAACACCAACACTGCCCTGCTGCAGCAGCTGAGTCCTGAGACCCAGTATGCCGTGAGTGTGGTGGCCCTGTATGCCGACGGAGAGGGACCCTCAGCGTCTGACAACGGAAGAACCCGTGAGTTTATTATAGGTCTTCTTCCTCATGGCTCACACTGCAGCACACTGACAGGATGTGTCTGCAGGTTTAGATTGAGTTAATAAGGGTAATATTGTTTTTTTATGACTGTTCTCCCAATTTTTAAAAATGTGGTTAGCAAATCGACGCAATAGTAATTTATTGTGACTAACACTGAGCAAAACACTACTGCATTATTCTAAAACTTAATGTTGAGTTTGGAATTGACATAAATGGGAATAGATAACTCATAACCTGAATGCAGTATATTCCAGTATTACTGTTCATTTGCAGTGTGCCACACTGGTCATGGTGATAAAATATGAATAGTCTATGACACATTTTCCAGGCTTGCACAAAACGTTTACATTAAACATGTTGAATACCAATGCAAAAGCTGTCTAGTAACGGCCTTTGAAAACAAATCCATGATAAATGATGAACACTTAAAGCAGACATGTTCTACCACAGGAGAATAAATCTCTTTATGAAGCGTGTGTCACAGAGACCAGTCTGTGATGGTTTCCGTTGCCTTTGATTGCAGTTCCCCGCAGTGGCCCCAGGAACCTGCGGGTGTACGATCCCACCACCAACACGCTGACTGTGAACTGGGAGCACGCTGACGGTCCCGTGCTGCAGTACCGCATCGGTTACGCACCAACCACTGGAGACCCCATTCAGGAGTTTGTAAGTGGTCGTCTGTGTTCTGGTAATAATTACATCAATACGAATGGAAAGACAGTAGTGTTGATGTTTGTCCTGGTGATTTTGTTAGTCATTCTTTTATTGTTAATTTTGTTCTGGTCTGTATTTTCACGCAGACAAGTGTCCCTGGCAACAGAAACTCTATCATCTTGCAAAACCTACAGCCGAACACTCCCTACAACATCAATGTGGAGGCCATATATCAGGACGGGCCTGGAGGAGAACTCTCTGGAGATGGACACACGTGTAAGACATGCTCAGACATACAGCTGCATCAGTTATGAAACATAAACTCTGAAGATATTCATGAAATCATTTTTTAGACTTGAAATGGAATAATGGAAGTTATTGCAGTGACATTTTCACACAGTTTGTTTCCATAGAGAGTCAGTGACAGTGTGAGATATAAATGTGCTGCAGTTCAGCTCTTAGATCTCATTTACACTCCTCAGACCTCATGTGTCATGACATGCCATATCAGAGAGAGCTTGAGGTGAGATGTGAGAGCTGCCTTGTGCTATTTGGTTTGGAGCTTTTTGTCTTTTTTGGGGCTTGACAGCCTCTGATTGCTATAGATGAAACTTTCTGCTGAAGAGCATTTGTTAATTATTACCTCACACATGCTAGGACACAGAACTAAACACTAAAGAAAAGTACTGAGGACTGTCAGAGGAGATTTCATTACCTCAAAGAAACAATAATAATATAATTCTGTGGTCCTGTGAAGATAAAACCTTAAAATAACCTTCATCCAGCCATTTAATGGGGTCTAAAGGTTGCGCTGGGTTTCTGTAAGGGCAGTCTGTTGGCTCATGGGTTGATATTTGGGCATGTTTGTGTTCTTCAGTGGGTCTCCTGGAGCCTCGTGACCTGCGGGTCTCAGATGAATGGTACACTCGGTTCCGCGTCTCTTGGGATCCGCCACCAGCACGGGTTAACGGTTATAAGCTGGTCTACACACCAGTGGGTAAGAGACAGCCTCACTTCATTTAACTAGCATGACAAATTCTACAATGATAGATGATATAGATGATAGTTACACATTTTCTTTCAGGCACAACTGACACCATGGAAGCGTTTGTTGGAGACGTGACCACACACGTCCTGAACAATCTTCAGCCCGGCACCACGTATGACGTGAAGGTTTACGCTCAGTATGACGCCGGCATGAGCGGACCCCTCGCCGGACAGGGAACCACACGTGTGTTTCTGATCCTTTAACTGGGAATTCATACATGCGTTCAGAGATTTGCTTGGACGTAACTGTGAAATGTTGTGTTTCAGTGTATCTCAATGTAACGGATCTCAGCACATACGATGTCGGTTACGACTCGTTCTGCATTAGATGGACGCCGCACAGGGCTGCCACTTCTTACAGGCTAAAAGTCAATCCTTTCATTCGTAAGTACCTGAAATATGAAGATAGAGATGCTCACTCAAAAAATCATTTAAATGAACTCGCTCTGTTTTGCTGAAAAGATCATCTTGGCTGGTTTATTCCAGCCTCTGCTGGTCTAGACCAGTTCAGGCATTAAAATAATCACTACCAGTAGTTTGGTGGTGATGTCAGCAGGTTTTAGTAAAGCTGTTACACTAGTTCCCCAGCATGTTTCACTAGTACAGCACAACATGTTCCTCTGATCTTTTGTCTGGTCCATCCTGCTTTAAGTGCTGATAATGCTGCAGGTTTATGTGTGTCAGAGCTGCTTGCCTGATGCACTAAACAGCTTGTTATCACCACTGAAGAGAAGCTGGTGAACACATGTTTGTTCATAAGGGATGTTTGTGTGTATTTGTGTGAACTGGAAGCAATGATTAAAGCCAGGCTGCATGTTGTGTGGATTTTTTTCAAACTCAAGCAAACTTCAGACAGAAAATTGGACAACTTCTGTTTTTAGCAATTATCAGGATTATGAAAGGCTAATACTTAAATGCTTAAAATTTGTTTTGTTAAATAAACACATTTCACCTAGCCTGTAGGTTTATATTTTGGTAAGTTTGGCTCAGACACTGAGCTAATGCAGGTTTTGCACCTGAGAGCTACTGGTACTGTATCTAACCCTGCATTGCTCTTCTCTCCCATCATTAGCGTCTAACCGTGGAGCTCAGGAGGTCACCATCACCTCAGCCGAGAGCCAGTACTGTTTTGATGGGCTGTCACCTGACGCGCTGTACAACGCCACAGTCTACACGCAGACCCCCAATCAGGAGGGGCCGGGAGTCAGTGTGAAGGAGCGCACATGTGAGGCAGTGATGTATTCAGCAGAGTTCAAGCACACAGCTGTGACTCCATCATACTCATAGTCTGTTTGTTTCTGTAGTGGTCAAGCCCACCGTAGCCCCAACAAAACCTCCAACCCCTCCTCCACCACCCACCATCCCATCTGCTCTCGAGGGTAAGGTGCTGCTCTTTATAGGACAGAAAGCGGTTTTCTTGTGCCGTGCCTGAGCGAGATGTAACAATTATTAGCTGTTCCATCCTCTGGCATGGCTAGAGATCACACTAGGGTTAAACACAGTTAAACAAACAGTGCTGAGGCAGGTTCAGAGCGATCACACAGCTCACATGATCCAGACTCTGCATGGTGCCTGGTGTGGGAACATCCATAAACTACCCAGATCCTTCTGAAAAGCTCTTTCTGGACTATGTTGATTACTTTCCTTTAAGTTTTGTGTCTTCTGTTTGATGACTTTTTAAATCTTACTCTATTTTTCACCAGTGTGCAGAGGTGCAAAGGCTGACCTGGTTTTCCTTATCGACGGCTCGTGGAGTATTGGAGACGAGAGCTTTGCTAAAGTTCGCCAGTTTGTCTTCAGCATGATTGGAGCATTTGATGTCATCAGTCATGATGGCATGCAGGTAAAGGATCTGTAAGGGTCATGTGATTGGTGGACTGTGCTCTGACTCATCCGGTTGTATCTGTTATTTTGTGGACACAGGTATCATTCGTACAGTACAGTGATGAGGCTAAAACCGAATTCAAGCTCAACACGTACCACAACAAAGGGATGGTTCTGTCTGCCCTGCAGATGGTCAGCTACAGAGGAGGAAACACCAAAACAGGTTCAACACTGATCATTAACTGACTAGATGTGTTTAAAAATGATCAGCGCATGCATGGCAGCAATAGAATGATATGATGGTTTATGGTAAATTGCAGGTTTTGATTGTTCTTTGCATTCAGTCTCAGAGTGAGAATCAACATTTAGCACACAAATCACACACAAAGTTTTTACAATGTTGATTATAATGGTGCCATATAAAATATGCCATTTCTGTGCCATATTATACAGTTCTTTCCCAGTTTAATGTACAGTGAGAACTGTATGTCAGTCATTGATTGATTCTCTTGTGAAGTGTAAACACATCCACACAGCAGGAATGTGGTGTAATGCATGCATGCTCCCTCATTGTTGATGTGTTTGATGTTTTAGGTGCTGCGCTGAAGCATGTTGGAGAGAAAGTGTTCACCTCGGATAGTGGAATGAGGAGAACCGTTCCAAAGGTTCTGGTTGTAGTAACAGATGGACGTTCTCAAGATGAGGTGAAGAAGAGCGCTGCTAAACTCCAGCATTCAGGTAACACTGACATCAGCTGCACACACAGATTAAGATGGATCTTGGGCGAATCTCAAAATTATAATAAAAAAGTATTTTTTATGAACATTCACAACAAGGGATTATATAGTTTTTATTTTCTTTATGGAATTGAAAATTGTCTCAAAAATACAAACATTTTGATCGTCCAAAAGTATCCATGTTCTGTACACAGTTTTGTTTTCATTTGAGTTTCACCGGGACATGTTTCTCACAGGCTTTTTGAGAGTTATCCATCTTAGACAATGTATATAGTGTAAATACCAAACAATCTCTTTACTGTAAATTATGGTAGATGAATTACTGTACTCTTTACACAGCCTTTATGTTCCTGCTGTCACAGGCTACAGTGTGTTTGTGGTGGGCGTGGCAGATGTAGACATGACAGAGCTGAGGAACATTGGAAGCAAGCCGAGCGACAGACACGTCTTTGTTGTTGATGACTTTGATGCATTTGCTAAGATCCAGGACAACCTCATCACCTTCATCTGTGAAACGGCAACATCCAGTATGAAGTTCATCTTTACACTAGTGCTCTGGCCTTTTCTTCTGACCTGAAAGATGAGGGAATAATCTGTTTCCTGTTTCTTTTTTACAGCGTGTCCTTTGATTTATCTTGATGGATTCACGTCACCAGGTCAGAACTTGACTCTGTATTTGAAGACTTGTATAAACGCTGACACCTCCCTCCATCATTACACTGTTTGTGTATCTCCTGATTTATGTTTTGATGAAAACCTCCAGGCTTCAGGATGCTGGAAGCGTTTAACATCACTGACAGGACATTTGCTGGCATGAATGGAGTCTCCATGGAGTCTGGTTCCTTCAACAGTTACATTGCATACAGGCTCCATAAGGATGCATTCATTTCCCAACCCACAAAGTAAGTCGTGTGTAGTGCATCTGTTCTGGCTGTTCTCCCCCCTACAGACCATAATGAGACCCAAATGATTGCAGTTACCCTAATGATCTTCAGAGTGCTTGGACTCTGTCCATAACACTCATTTTCAGCAACAGTGTTACAAAGCAAAAATTGTCACTGATTGTTCTTGCTGCAAAAATAGGTGCCACACATTGAATATTTCCAGTGTAAACTAATAAAGATTCAGGATAATGTTTTGACTATTAACTATTATAATGTGCCACACACACGCATTGGGTTGTGAACTTCTCTTAAATGTAATTGAGTGAGTGTCTTTGCATTTTTACATTAGTCAGTTCACCTCAAATTTTATTGAGAAAGTTGGTGCATTTGGTTTGTTGCCAAGGCATGTGTGATTAATGTGTTTATAATGGTTTGTATTTGTGTGGGGGTAAGCAGCTGTACAAATGCAAATCTTTTCAGAACCAGAGAAGGAAACTTTCAGTTGCAATTTTTAAGGGAGTCTGTTCTTTGGTTTTTGTCACAGAACATTTTTATATGTCTGGTTTAACACCACAGAATTAAGCAGATTAAGAGCCCAGTTTTTTTACATTTTTCTCAAAACAGATACATGCAATAATCACAGCCCACCCAGATATCACAGGCCCATATGGAGAATCCTCATGAATGTCACTAAAACATCTGGGTCATAAACTTTCTGAAAACATTGTCTCTAATTTTCATCACTTTAGTGTAAAGAGTGTTATTTTCTTTTTTAGGGAAATCCATCCAGATGGTCTTCCTCCCTCCTACACCCTCATCCTCCTCTTCCGTCTCCTGCCAGACACCGGCAAAGATGCGTTTGATATATGGCAGATAGCCGATAAGAATAACAACCCAGAGGTTGGACTCACCGTTGACCGTAAGGAGCTTTTGTGGTCTTGTGTGCACTTGTTGCGCAGTGAGCGCTACCTTGTTAATACATTCCACAGTTCATTGCTTCTGTTTTCTGTTTTGCTGTGTTTTATTGCCTCACATGTGCTGTGGCAGTCAGTCCAGAGTGATCTGTACTCATTTTTCTCCTCAGCCTCCAGCAGAGTCATCTCATTCTACAACAAGGACACCAGAGGTGAAACCCAGAAGGTCTCCTTTGATAACGATCACGTGAAGAAAGTTTTCCATGGCAGTTTCCACAAGGTAGAATGAGTTTACTTGTATTGGGAAACTAGTGACCATTTAAAGGTTTAGCTAACATATAATTTGTGATATACAGCAGTCAAACGAGCTCATGTTTAAACAAACTAGTGACTTGTGTTAGAATTATAAAATTGCACAGATTGCTTTCATCCTGTGCCAGTTTGACCTCCAAAGACCTGATCTAGATTTAAAGCCTGGCTGTTCCTTTAAATGGGAGAATTGATGCCCATTATTGCCGTTTTATAGCTTGACTGGATGTGCTGTGTATGTGAATGGGCTTATAAATGCTTATTTTTCACTACTGCCAGTTCCATCACATTTAGAAAGTTGTGGGATTTCTGTGGGTGAATATTATTCCCCACAAAGTAGTAAAGTTTGTTTGTAATAAGGATTTTGGGATATTAGAACAGGGATATTTAGGAACATATTTTTAACTTCAGTTACAGTTTTGCTCCTTGGAGGTTAATGAAAGAATTGTTTCTGTTGATTTAATTTGAAATGTTTCACTGGCCCATATGGAGCCCAAATAGCTTTAGCATTTACACCCGTCAGCTATGCTGCTTCATAAGGACCCTTTAGCAGCATTGTGGCTACACACTGTGCATGATGATGTTAAACAGGAGAACCTGAAACATCAGTCAGGAACATTTAATTAAAAGGTTTATTACATTGATTTATTATGGTTATTTTATATTAAGGATTTTAGCCTTTTATAAGTTATCCAAGCCTGAAGAAAGCAGTCTGAAAGCAATGGCTTTGTCAGTCAGGAGACTGTAACTGATCATGTTAGTGCATGCTGTGAGCAGTAATGTCACGTCGTCTGGACTGTAACATAAGTGTGTGATCCAGGGGTTGAGCAGAAAACCACCGGTTACACTGTGGTTCACTGCACTGTTCTGCAGTCAGTTACTGGAGTTCAGAGCAAGGTGGTGTTTAGCTGACCAAATTGGTTACAAGACTGTGGACTGATTACATGGAGAGGAACCATTTTGGTTTTAGGAAACCTATAACACTCAAATCAAGTTGAGAAAGTGAACGAAGACACTTCCAGGCTAATGATTTAAGGTTTTAGTCATGCCTCATCACAGGAACCAGGAACTTCAGCGTGAAGGGACTGTAGTTATTGTGCCAGTAGCCGTCCCACACTGCGCTTGTTTATTTAGTTGTATACAGTTTATTATTCAACTCAAATGTATTAACTAAAGTTGCGTCATTGCCAATTTAATTATTTTTGTAGTATCAGAAAATCTCAGTGTCAACAAACGTTTGCCCACTGTGCCAGTATACTGCTTAACAAGAGTGGTGAGCGAGTCACAGGAAATCAGCTTAGCTTTTAAAGGTTTCTCTGGTCAACCGCACATCACCACAGAACAGTGAACCTTTCTTCATTTCATATCCAATCCTTCTGATTATAAATGTAAAAATAAAATAAATCTATGAATGAATGTTTTCCTAATTAGATTGGATGGTCAGGCCTGGAGCCACAGCACTCCTGCCCTGCTCTATGGATTTTATTAAGATCAGAGGCTCTGTGCCAAACACTAAAATGCTGCCTAGCTAGATAGCTTCATAAGGCACTGTAGGCACACTGCCAGACAAAGGCTGCAACAAACAGTGCCATGAAATGATGCAGCACAAAATCATTCACAGATACAGCAATCAGAAGCAACCGCAATAAACTTGTCTAGATTAATTACAAATACATTTCAATCTGAAAAGTATTGATAAAACTTCCATCTAACTAAAAATGAACACTCCAAGACCCCGTGGGCTGACTGCTGACTTCTGACTATTGTCTAGGCTACCGTCTAAGTCAGAAACTAGACTGATATTGAAGCTACCAGAGTTGCTGTGTAGGGTATTTTAAATCTGATATTCCAGTTTAGATGCTGCCTGAGAGAGAATGTGCTGTTTGTAGACTGCTTAAACCCCATACTGTTTAAAATGTCAGTGTACATTCAATTCCTAGCAAAATGTGAAAAAAGGAAGAAAAGGTTGCAGCCAAACATGCAACTATAAAATGGATAACGAATGTCTTGGAGGGGGTGTTCCCAAAATTAATCCACATGCTAGGCGTAGACAAGCACTCTCAGTAGCCAAAAATGGCAGGATTTAAGTCTGAAGGTATAGAGCCCAGTTAAATGAGACAACTGCAGTGTTC
The DNA here is from genome assembly GCA_036877545.1 of Yasuhikotakia modesta. Classification (NCBI taxonomy): domain Eukaryota; kingdom Metazoa; phylum Chordata; class Actinopteri; order Cypriniformes; family Botiidae; genus Yasuhikotakia; species Yasuhikotakia modesta. The sequence continues at coordinate 16,832 of JBAJNP010001841.1, read as the reverse complement.
TTCACCCATTCTGTTTTAAACTTACCTTCACCTCAAACAAAAACTGTCTCAGCGTTCAGTTACTGAAATAATATCTATTGTATTCTTAACTTCTCATGAGCTGGTGAACACGCTATTTGGAACGATTTCCAAAGCTTTCCATGAGAGTAGCTGTTTCCAACGCCAGAACTTCAGACGTCTCTACTTGTGGGAAGCAAAATGCTGGATTTGATTGCTGAGATTTTGACGGTATTGTGGCAAGAAATATAACCTTACTGTGGGACTGCTGACCTACAAAGAATATCAGATGAACACAAGCTCATCAGAGCCTTTGACTGAGGAAAGCGAGACAGTGGAGCAGAAGCACATCAGACAGTCAGCCGCAGGATGACGTAATAGCTAGATGTGGTGACGCTACACCTAAAGAAAATCTGTCCCCCCAAAGAGGATGGAAAAAGCATTTTGGTGGTTGTATGTAAATGCAGAGTCTCACAGTGCTTTCAAAGAGAAAATTACAGTTGGTTAACCATTTAATATCTTCTTCCACAATGATTCTGCTGACACAAGCTTTCAAGTCTGTGTTCTGCTCCTGCGTTACTGTGCATGAAGAACTTATTAAACTCATTATAGCTAAATAGCAACTATTACTGGAGGAAGTGAGAGTATCATTTTAAATATGGTTTATAGGACATCATAGGCCGTTGGGTTCTTGTCCCGAGGCATTATGGGATTGGTTTCACATTTTCAGGATGTTTCGCAAATCTCTTTCCTGAAGACTTATGAACTATGCAGAGATGTCCAGATGTCATTTTAATGATTGAACTGGTGTTTAGATTGCATTTCGGAGGAATTTTCACTAATACTTTCTAATTTGTCTTTGCAGCTTCACATCTCCATTTCACCAAAAAATGTCAAATTGAACATTGACTGTCAAGAGGTTGGTGAGAAAGTGATCAAAGAGGCCAACAACATCTCCACAGATGGATATGAGGTTCTTGGCAAAATGACAAAGTCTGGTGGTTCAAGGAAGCAGTCAGCTACAGTGAGTACAAATCCCTCATTCCTGTCATTGCAACAAAAGATCTAAACATGAGTAAAACTATTAATACCATAAAGCTGCTCTGCCATTTCCATTGTCCTCTCATATTCACTCAGGATCTTGTATATCCTCCCATTCATGTTCAAAACGGTTCCGTTCTGTCTGTCGTCCTTTTCAACACACTGTTAGATGCATGTGGGCATGTTGTGTTTTAATTTGAAGTCCTGTTGCTCGTTGGAGGTCATCAGTAACATCCGCTGTCTTCTCCTGTGTTTCTTTCTCAGTTCCAGCTCCAGATGTTTGATATTGTCTGCAGTTTGGGCTGGACAAGTCGAGACAAATGTTGTGATATTCCAGCAATGGTAAGGAGGGATCGGCTATAAACTCATCTTAGGGTGTTTTTGTGTGCTGCCTGGGCTATTAGTGAAAACACTCCTAATGAATAGCAATAGGGTCCTGGCAGATAAAAATGTTTGTAATTATAGCAGGTCAGTTTCTTTCCATAAACACAGCTGTCAAAATCTTGGGCCAGTCCCTGCAGTTGTGTTTTGGTATGAATTTTTGCCCTTCCCCTCGCTGTATCTCAGGAGCAATATGTCATCAAGGCTCTCGCAAGCACTGCGAGGACTCGTAGTTCACATTAAGCTCCCTCACATCAAGCCTGAAGCTGTTGTTATCTCATGCCACCCGTCACGCTGTGATCCATCGGTGTGGGGAGAAACATTTCACCCTGTGACTTTAATTTATATTAAGATGTCTGTGTTACTTTTTTAACACAACTCATCATGCATTTCTGTTAATTTATTACCTGTGTTGATAACCTCTAACACCTGGATTTTCCACTTTGTCTGACTTTATCTCCTTAATTTATGTCCATGGAAACTGTGCACTACACTCTCCTTATGTGCCTGGTGAGCGCTCCATTTGGAACGCATTGGCATTAATAGGCGTCTGGTTCTTGGCCACCTCGCTAACAGCTTCCCTGTGTTTAAACACGGCTGCAGGGATTCAGAGGCGTTAGTGAGGCCAGACGTTGATGCTGGGCGATGAGGGTCTGGCTCACAATCACTGTTCCTCCACGGATTCTCCTCAGTGGGGTTCTGCTCTGGGCTTTGTCAAGTTCTTCACACTAGACTCAGTAAATCAGTTTTAATGGAGCTTGCATTGTGCATGAGAACATGCTGGAACAGAACATGGACCTCCCTGTACTGTAGCAGCGAAGTTCTCTTGAATGTCACGGTATGCCATAAAAATGAGATGTCTTCTCTGGAATTAAGGGGCCTATCCAAACTTGTTTAAAAGGCACAGGTCCACACAACTTTGGCCATGTAGTGTAGCTGAAGGACAGGTAGGCATCATTATCTGCCGTAGCCGGTGCAGTTTTTGTTAACTTATTGTTTTATATGAGTTATTGTTGATGTCTCTGTTTACTTTCTCTTTGTAGAGTCATTTAAACTGTTTTCTGTTTAACTGCTGTTTAATTGTTCTCTGTATTTGTAGAGGGATGAAGCCAAGTGTCCCGCTCTTCCACACTCCTGCACATGTGCTCAGGACAGCGTGGGCCCTCCAGGTCCAGCGGGTCCTCCGGTGAGTCCTGTGACCTCTGTCTCTGACGTCAGATGCCATCACTGCTCATCTAGAAATTATAGAGCTCAGGCACGGGGGATTTTTCCCAGCGCTGTATTTTCATATCTGCTGTTGTACATGAACTGAACGTCTGGGGTGGGCTATAGTTAACAGCACAGCATGAGCTAATGATGCTTAAAGTTCAGAAGGAGTGAAGTCCATTAGGTAGCTCTCAACACTGAAACATCTCACCTTCTAGAGTCAGTGTGGCTTTATGAAATCTTGAATCCTCTTACATCTGCTACTGTTGAGAGTCATTTTTCAAGCATGCTCTTTCTTCTCCAGGGTGGTCCTGGTACAAAAGGCTCCAGAGGTGAGAGAGGAGACCCAGGTCCAACGGTAAGCTTGTCCTCTTCCATTTACAGTTACTAAATGAGCTGCTGATAAAGACCAGCCCATCACATTCTGAGGTTGATATTGAATGTTACTGTTATTCATTAAACATGGGCTCTGGAGTGTCATTAACGGTGAGTGTGTTTTTCTGTCCAGGGTTCAATGGGACCCCGTGGGGAACAGGGGCCGCCAGGCTCAATGGGCCCACCAGGCCCTCAGGGTCCCAATGGACTCTCTATTCCTGGTGAACCTGTAAGAAAAAATGAAATTCTGGACAATGTTTCTGAACTTTGCTATGAAAAGCTTTTTATGATTCTTTTTTATGTTACATTTAAACAAAAGTAATATATTTTAAAGTTAAATTAATATATTAATCACTCGGTGGGGGTTAGAATCAACACTACAATTTGTGTAAACACTGAGAGAATGAATCCAAATTATGTCACTTCCTGTCATCATTTAATAGTGTGTCCTTTATAATAGCGGAAAACTCATGCAGTAATAGAGTTGCTTGCAAATAATTTCATGTTAGATAAACTGTTTATAATTTATAAATGTCTTTCTTGGAGCGTTTACAAGCTGGAGATTAAAATACTGAACCTGTCTGCCCACAGTTCTGTGCTGTGTGGGATTTATGACTAAACGTTTCAGACCTATGTATATAATAGCACCAACTCAAGCTCTGCATGTAACAGAGCTTTGGGCTGGTTTACACTTTCTTACACATTTCTTCCTTTTCCAGGGACGGCCTGGACCTAAAGGAGACCCCGGTGACTCTGGTCTACCTGGACAGAGAGTGAGTGCCTTTTTTCTCACAATAAACAGTTTCTCAGAAGAATTCAGTATATTTTTAAAAAAAACTTTATATAAAAATAGGTTTTGATCATGTTTAAGCAAAGACATGATTCCACTTACAGAATTAAAACAGAGAGACACTGAAGTGCTTTTAAACAAATACACAGACACCAAATACAGAGCTGTGTCTCATACAGTTTTCTGACATGCGGAATAATTGACAACATCATCAAAACTTCATAACCTCCACAAATGAAAGACAAACATGGATCATGACTGACAGAGCCAATTACAGTACATGATGAAGGAAAGGCACCAACACATGACATTTATTTATACTTTATTTCATGCGGTTCAGTTTATAATAACTTCCTTGTCCTTCATGGAAAGGTTGAAGTTAGTCATATCCTAACAACAAATGAAATTACTCAGCTTTGATCCACTTACAGCTAAATCATCATTTGATACCTAAAAAGCTGGATTTTGTAACAACGATTTGACATGAAGATTTTTCCACCTTTTCAGGGTCCTGTTGGTGCTCCTGGTCCAGTCGGCCCTGCAGGACCGTCTGGAGGACGGGTGAGACAGATTTAGCCATACGTTTGAAGTCAACATGCAGTGAAAGCTCAAAATGAGTTTTACACCTTGTTTGAGAGAGCAGGTTTTCAGATTTGCTATCTGGCTTGTGTTTTTGTATGGTCTGGCAAGTTGAATCTGTTGTGGTAGGTGCATCTCAAGGGCATGTTTAAAGTTCACATGAAGCCAGAATTGATTCTGTTTACTTTCTTAATACAAATTCCTGTTCATACTGTGGAAGATTCATCAGGGCATTTTCTGCCAAAAAAGCTTTTTTACCTTTATTCAAAGTATTAAATGTTTTATTTTTTATTACATAATATTATAACTTGTTCCACCTCTGAAGTGACCTTTTGGGGACTGGCTTCTCC
>JBAJNP010001841.1:0-12079 GCA_036877545.1 Yasuhikotakia modesta | reverse complement strand
CCCAATCACCTGAGTGACTCTGGGTTGTCACTGCAGATGTCACGGTTCAATCAATGCTTGTGTCCCAGTCTACCTTTCTTTGAATATCCATATTAGTATGGATATATCCATATCCATATTAAACATATTCTGTCATATTCTGAGTTGTGAACTTCATTATATCAGTAATATGCTTGACTTAATATATTGTCATGTGTTATATGTGTTTTTATATGTTACACACTGTGATGGCACTTGTTTTTATTCAGGGTCCGCCTGGAAACGAAGGCCCATCTGGACCCAGAGGCCCACCAGGACCAATGGTGTGTAATGATGCTTCCTGTCAAACACAGCGTTTGCTGTATAAATGATGTTTTATAAATGAGGTACATGTAGAATTAGGCACAACAACACTGCGAGTAATCAGGGTTAGCAGTCAGGAATGATTCTAGTTCAGCAGTCGTTTCTTTTGTTCTGTTAATGAATCTATAACATCTGTGTTTTTCTGCCACTGTGTCGTACAATAACATTTTGATAACATATAGCACATAACATACAGCAGCTTGAATGTGATATAATGAATGAAAACGACCAAACAATGTAAAAGACAATAAATACACTGAACACTGATGCACACAACAAAGATATGAACCAGCGTCAAGACTTCATGACTCTTATGAGCTGCTTGTTTATAATGTAATGCTCAAAAGACTCTTACTGGATCTGAACAAGCTGGGCTCTGTCTAACCTACATCACTGACTTATACCCACTACTCTTCTGTTATTTGTATTTAAAGGCTCCTGAGAGACTAACAATTTTTGTAACTACGTGTTTTTATAGACCCATTGTTGTGATTAAGTGCAATTACTGATTGTTTCAAAAGTGATTTTTAATGTTATAAAAACAAGCAGAGTTAAGTTGTTATAAATGTAGATTAAACAATGTGATGTGTTTGTAATAACAGGACCAGTGAGGGACGCTCCTCAAAAACAATAAAAGATTGTGCATGAATCATTTACAGTCATTAGGAAAAAAATGTTTCAAATGAAGTGAAATCAAAATGAGGAGCATAAGTTACTTATCCTAACAAGTTTTGCTTTTCAGGGACCACCAGGATCACCTGGAATGCCAGGAATCACTGGACAACCAGGAAAACCCGGAGACCCTGGCCTCCCAGTATGTACATGTGCAATTAAACAGCTGTTTTAAATACAAGTTGTTTTATTAATACTTGGCAATTACTTGTGGTACTTGTGGTTTATTATGCATAATTACATGCAACTAACCCTAAATCCTAACCCTGGAGTACATATTGTAAATTAATAATAATCAGTGCTTAAGTATATAATTACACTGTAATAAAGGTATCTTAAAATAAAGTGCAGTCACTGTTTATTTTAAAGATAATTTTAAATGTTTTAATGCTCAGGACGTGTTAAAACAGCTGAAATGATTTTGTTCTGTTAATCACAGGGTCCTGTTGGTCCGAAAGGAGAGAAGGGAGAAAGAGTGAGTGTTTGTACAACTCATGCTTCTCTTTTGTTAGTTCTGTTCATGTCAGGCACCACTGCCCTATAACTGTTGTTGTTATTTAGAATTCATGCATGTATTCTGTCATAAATCAGGGTTCAGTAGCATGTGGAGGAAGGGTTTGCCGTTAACCTTTTAAACGTCCCTCATAATAAAACAGGACAAAAATCCTACACACTAAATAAAGGACCTGATCCATATCTATAGGTAGATAAAACACAGACACACGTGTGGCCTTTTATACTTTGGGCCAGTAAGAAACCACCTAGAAACCAGTCATAACATTCTAGCAACTTCCTATTACTCACCCAAAACTGCCTAGCAACCACATGGTTCCTGCTAAATAAACACCTTCAGTATTGAAGAGCAACGTCCTGACAGCCTACCATAACACCACAGGCATCATGGCGACTGCGCGTGTGCGAGAGCTTTTACGTTTTCCCTGGAAAATGTGAAAACAGTGTTTTCTGTTGTGTGTTTGTTTCGCAGGGAGACACCGCATCACAGAACATGATGCGCTCGGTGGCACGACAGGTCTGTGAACAGCTAGTCAGCAGTACGTATCCTCAGCATTCATTGAGATTGCGCTGGTTGTTACTGTTAATCTGCCATTTCTGTGGCGTTTGAGTCTTACAACAGAATATTGTTGATTTGCCTGTAGGACAGATGAGCCGAATCGATATGATGCTGAACCAGATCCCCAGTAACTACAGGAGCAACAGCCCAGGTCCTGCTGGTCCTCCGGGCCCTCCTGGCAACCAGGGATCCAGTGGAGAACCAGGTCCAGCTGGACCCAACGGTTTCCCAGGAAACCCAGGTTTACCAGGGTCTCCAGGAGAAAGAGGTATTATATTCTTTCATGCTAGAATAAACTTTATCTTTAGAGAGTTATAACAGCTGGAGTATTTTCATTGGTGTTTGACACGATTGTACATATTACTCAATATTAAACTTCAATATTAAACTAGCACCATGTGGATGTCAATAATTAGCATCAAAATGTGGTTTTTGTATGAGGAGTGTAATACCTTTTAAAGTTTGAACTTTTAAATTAATCCTGGGTTTTTTTTAAACCTCACCTTTAATCTTGGTTGAATACATTTTTCACACTGGCAATTTTGACTCTTTTTAACCATTTTGACTCTTTATAAACCACATTCTGGAGTTGTTTAGCGGTGATGGGTGCTAACTTTGCACTGGTTTGGGCTTAACCCCATAGTTTATATTTGACCCAAAGTTACAATTTCAAGTTTAGAAGCCTAACAGTTTTACTTTAAAGGCTGAATTTATGAAGAGTAAAATGATTGACTGTGTGGGGTGAGCTTTGTTGCCAGAATGCAACCACCCTAACAACCAAAGATATGTTCTGATAAACACTCAGAAATCCTAGCAACAGCACCGTGGCGTCAAGCTTGTCAAAAGTGTAATTGTTGTTTATGTATTTGTTGTGATTGGTAGATGTCAAAGTGTAGTTGGATTAATTCTAGCTTTCAACAGAATTTTACCACCAAAATGGTCAAATCTGGCCTCTGGTCAGTCATATCACTGTACAGTCAGACATCATTGAATGCATTGTATAAGTTATGGGTTCTAATTACTTTGCATAATGTCTAGGATTGCCTGGAGAGAAGGGGGAGAGAGGAACTCCAGGTGTTGGCACTCAGGGACAAAGAGGACCACTAGGACCACCTGGTATGACTGCCTGAAGCTCATTTCCAGCTCAGCCGAACCAAACCAGTGTCACTGCAAATTACATTCAAAGCTTGTGTGCACACTCACTTTTCACTGAAGGCTTTCAGACATACAGTATCCCCTTCAAAATCTCCAGATTTATGGAACCAACTCACCTGATCATTGTTACCATGTATTTAACAACATTTAATGCCTATTCCCGTGGTGAATAATTTCCATATCATTCTGAGAGGAACAGTGAAGTATTTAAGCTTGATAGATGAGCACAAACATGAGCACAAAAATGATGATTCATCATAAAATGAATGGTCTCTTATGCAAGTGCAGGAATTAGTTTTTCCAATGAATCAGAAATGATTGTTTTCCCTGGGTTGTTTGGACAGGTTGGCCCAGGAGTGTGCCAACCCCTCATTAAACCCTGTTGTGACAGTTGGGATTAGAAGAACTTCAAAAGTTTGAGAAAGAAGTCGGCAGGAGAGTTTACCTCAAAAGCCCTGCAGCGACATCTAGATATCTGAAAAATCTTTAAATAATTAGGGCGTTTCCAACTCTTTCTCTTTGTTGTACTTTTTCTCTGTGTGCTTTACATCTCCAAGGAATTTCAGAGAGCCGTTAGCAAAGAGAGGTTTTATAATCGAGAACAGATACTGATTCCAGTCTGATGTCATCTATAAGACATGGCTGGAAGGGAGCTTTGCATTAAGGGCATCTTATATTTCCCGTCCCTGGATTATAAATGATTGATACTCAATGCAGTGGATTATTTGTTCATTATTTGTATTATCATGCTGTATCCCAAGGTTTCATAAATACTCCTTAAGTCTTTTTTTCTGAGACGTATGACTGTAGCCTGTTGAGGCCTTTAGCAATAAATTACCAATAATAATCAGCACTGAGACCTTTAAATACACACAAGAAATAAATCGTGGAAATAAATCAGTTTTCATGAAACAACACACATTTATTGTCCAAGAGGCAACACTGGCCAAAATGGTAGTTTTCATGCGAAATCATTAACAAGAAGTAGCTTGAATGACAAACATAATCTAGTTGTTATAAGACAGAGTTTGTTTAGACATGTTTGGGGTTTTAAAGTGCTAGATACAGAGCAACACAAAGGGTCAGAACGATTTATTACCTCAATGCTAACATAAGCAACGCACCAACACAAATCTGCATTTTCTCCACAGGACATATTTAATTGCAATCCAGTCTGCTGGTCTGCTTGTCTGAAACCACATGTTCCCAAGAGTTAGCCTATCACAGAAAACTATCGGAAATATCCTTCTCATAGGAACCTTTCCAGCATCTCTCTGTGAATGAAACAGACAGTGTTTGTGGTGACGAACTGTTTGTAGTTTGGGGGAGTGGCCTGTGTTTTCTGTGGAGACCTCATTGGCAACACATGTTCTGAATTCAATGTGCACAAGAGTAAAAGTCAAGGGTCGTCATTTTTGTTTGCTTTATACTGTCTAGACTGCCTAGAGGGTTGGGGGGCGCGTCAGAGTTTCCTCCTGTCTCCTTTTAATTAAGCCTTCAAAACATTTAAATTACAGAGTTAAAATCAGTTTCCTCTTACATATCCAGCAAAGTCATAATGCCAATGTCAGGGACATTCTTACATCTCTGTCTCTGTTTTCAAGGGCCCCCAGGACAGTCACTGACAGGACCCCCTGGTCCCACAGGCTCAGCCGGACCCCGTGGTCCACCAGGGCGGCAGGGTTCCCCTGGAGTCAGAGGACCCTCTGGACCTCCAGGGTACTGTGATTCCTCTCAGTGTGTCGGCATCCCCTACAACGGCCAAGGATATCCAGGTACACACTTCTGAGATATCAGATTCATTCAAAAGTCTTTAAGCTCTGTTTGAAAGCCTACAGCCAATAAAAAATCATAAACCTGCTAAAAAAGAAAAACACTTTAACCAGGCTAAGGTGGTTAGCTGGTCATCCAGTCTATCCAAAGTGGTTAAGCTGGTCAAACTCAACTGATTCTGATAAATGTAACATTATGTACAATATAGTTCTTGATAACAAGAAAGAACAACACGCACAACCATTTGGTAAAATAGTTTGTTTTTATTTAACTAATTTAAATGTTTTCTAGTCTTGAATAAAAAACTTTTCCATCGTGAATTTTCAATCAACTGGACATACTGGGCTAGCTGACTGGGTTTTAAAACAGAGCTTTAGATTAATAATTAATGTTGTTATTGAAAATGGCTTGTTTAACATGATAGCTAGTCAATAAAGAATGGCATGTGAAGAATTGCTGTTTTAATAGGTAGTCATTCTGAACTAACACAATCTTTAACCCATTTCAGGTTTTGCATAGTAGGGTATCTAGACTGCCTGACATCCTGTATCAGAAAGATTAGCACACTTGCTCATCAGTTAATAAGGATAACTACCATGGATATAAATGCTGAATATTTGCTGGCCGACTCTAAAAACCAATCAAACCAAAGAAAGGACTGGACTGCCACTAACACCAGCTGAGCGCTACTATATCACACTGGAGATAGACCTGTGGCCTGTTTCCACCTAGAACTTAAACAGAGAAACGGCAAGAGAAAGCTTGCAAGCATTTGTGAGGACGCATGTCAAACTACTAACAATGGCCATTGATGTTAACAGTGTTCAACAGCGGCAGCTCTGTGTGAGGCGAGATGACTGTAAATAAACTAATAGTGCCTTGTAAATGTTAATCAACGGCTAAAATAGGTTAACAGCAGTCATCAAGCTTGCGCCTGATAACTTGCTTCTTGCTGACCGCTGCCGTAACCTTGTTTGTTTTGTTTTTCCTTATGTTTTGTTTGAATTAAAACACCTTTATTAATGTATTTAGCCAACGCTCAGGGCAACATGTATTGGGTCCCATTAGTAACACAACCATGAAGTTTCTGGTATGTTCAGAGTGCTGTGATCTGACCTTGCCACTTATTTTCTTCATTTTTTGTATTGTGATTGATAACATTGTACAATACCTCAGAGAGGTCAGAACAAGTGTTGTCACTTGTGTGGGGTCACTTGTTCACAGTTGATTTTTTTATATACTTATATTAGATTACAATTAGTTTAGTAAAACAATAGGACACAAGGTTGTGGACAACTACAGAACTGGGTTCGTATGGTTAATGTTGACTTGTTATTGGTTTTATACTTTTACTTTATTACTATATTTTTATTATTATTATCGAGATCACATTAACACCATGTATAAATGAAGAGTTATGACTTGTTGGAACCAAAAAGCACAAGCTCAGCTAGCCAAATATTTCCAAGCAGACCCCTACCAGCCAGCACCAGAAACCTACGTAGTGCCCATCCCGGCCGAGGCAACGGAAGATATTGAGACACAGTCGCCAGGTTTTCGAAATCAGCGTGGAAAAAGATCCCTGTCAAGAAAGGAAGAAAGAAAAAAATAAAGTAAAAAGGGTTTGTTTGTATCTTCTGTAGTGTAAAGTAACTGCAGTTAGCTCCAGCCTCGTTCACTCGCTGAGGTGGAAATAAGGCTGATATTCATCCCTCGTTTCCCTGGAAAAAAGCTGTTTGTTTGTTTGCTAACAGTTCCAAAATGTGTCTTTGCCTGTAATATAACTGCATTGTGTTTTTGTAAGAAACTCAGCACCCCAACAAGAGAATCTTTCCCCCGTGAAAACTGAGATTTATAACCCATATCAACTGCTTTCTTGCACATTTGACAGTTTGAAAGATTGTAAAGATGTTTGTTGCAGTGCAATTGTGTCTTTTCTCTCAATGAAAATGGCGAAGGGGAAACTTCACTTCATTTGTGTTGGGTCTGGCTTTTGTTTTGTTATCTTAAACTGAATATTTATCTGTTGTATATCAACTCATAGCAAAGGAGAAATTGCATGCCTGTGTTGTATATTTAGTAAAAACGTTTACAATCAGAATATAGTTGTTTTTTCAATGTTATCGGTCTCATGCAAATTTGGAATTTGTTGCAAAACTATGGACATAGAATTGCGTTTTCATGTCTAAATTGCACAATGTAAATTCCACAGCCTTATTTTCTTATTTATTTCTGGATCAGAAGAGGCATTTTTCAATAAAACTACTGAAAATGTTTAATTGCTGTTATGGGTCATTTTTCAATCATTAACTTCAGTGTCATTTATATCATATTTAGATTGTTTCTTTAATGTTTAGTCATGCACTATTAAAAATGAATGTAAAATTGATACAAAAGTTTATCTAACAACGTATGGCAAATAACTGTAAAAATTTAAATAGACTAAATAACTAATACAAGAGATTAAACTGGATAGTTTGTCAGATTAAAAATATGTACTTTGCATGTGTTTATAGCCTGTTGCAGAAGTTACGTACCTTGGATTGTTTTTTCTTACATTTATTTTACACTTCTAGCAGCCACAGCGGAAAGTTTTTATATAATAAATTGAACAGGATTTTTCCTCTTGGAAAGTTTATATTACATAATCTTAAAAGACCGTTTATGTCAATATAACAGATATCTAGAGTTAAAAAGCACTTCAGATGAGTTCCAATAAAAACAACATTTTTAAAATAGCAGAATTGTTCATTCACAGTCTTACGTTTTTTCTGCTATGTTAGAACTGAGGCAACCATCGAATGAAAGAATCTTTTCTCCCTGAGATTGATGTTACTCATTAAAGACGTGCAAAAAATGATTTGATATCTGATATTTGGAATATTTTGAAGAGGTTAAATGGTGGTTACCTCAAGCACAGAAACTCTCATCCGTTTCAGCGGAACCCATCACAGGAAGCGTAAGGAGAATGGAATAACTGAACAGAGGGAGCCGTTTACTTGCCAAATATCAGGAATGTGGGATTATATAACCTCTATTTCTGACGCTCTAGGACTGTAACTGCAGCATCCTGAGTTTTATTTTCTTCACATTTTAATCTGCTCAGATGCTGTAGGTTTAAATTAAATCTTTTATGATAAAATCATGATACCTGGTCAAACATTGGACTTTTTTGACATTAAAACATACATTATTTTTTGGTTCGCAGAAAACTATTTGTAGAAAAGTATCTCCTTAACCATTTCTCAAGTTCACAAGTTCATTATCAGTCAACCATGGCCAGAAATATTTGTTACCATGTGTTAATCCAAGTATATGCAATTCACAACAGTATATTCTAATTCACAAGATTTTCAGTAGAAACTCACATCAGTAGCAGCACTCGTTCTATCAGCGTTTTCTGCCAGCTGTAATGTCTCCCGTGGATTATCCTGTTTTTTGTTTCCCTGAATACATGTGCCCCCCATTAGTGTTGATTTTATGAGGACTGCTGTCCTCCATCTTAAGATCAAACCCTAAATAATCCTTTAAAACCTTCATGTAGGTGGTACAGTACCTCTGTTTCCCCCTGAGCCTTTACCTCAGTAGAGTACAGACAACTTTGTACCTCTTACAGTTTTTGGTCTGTTTAATTCATATACAGAACAACAGAGTTGGCCTCATGAGTTTATTATGACAGGATATTATGTCATAGAAGATGATTATCATTTTTCAACAGGTCCCATAGCTTCCATAATTGTCCAGTTACCCAGCAGAGTCATTTCAGAGTTCTGTAGTAAATACAGAACAATATGCATATAAAACATTTGCCTGCAGGCCAACAAAACTACAATGCCTGTGCCAGTTTTAATGCATCTTCACTAACAGATCTTTGTGTTATTAGCTCATATAATCATATTCATCTTTTCAATAGCTCAGAACAACTGCAACCAATCGGATTCCAATGAGATGGAACACGAGAAAATCAGGCTGTATTTATGTCGGGAATGTCTTTTTGAAATTATGATGGTTGAGTTGGAAAACTAAACAGCTTTACTGAATCATTGTGTGTGTGCTGATGTAAATCTCTACAGCAGACAGACAGAGTGACTCGAACCTTCAACCCCCCACCCTCTTGCCCCGGGGTTCCTAACATCCGTGATGTCATCCGGTAGGGCATGATGAATAACTGCTTCATTGTTCAGCATTAATATTTTTCAGATGAACAGAGGCATGACCAAAAAAACTAAATGGCTCTAAATCTGAATGTCACTATGAATTTGATTCCAAATTGATGTCAAGCTGTATTTAAAGCATCTTTACATCACTTGCTTTAGGTTCAACACAAAAACTATATCATTCCAAACCCAGCTATAAACTCCCTCTTTGTCCAGAATGGAAATGTTAAGAGTGTGTGTGGCTTTACAATGTTAGTGATTCATTGCCAGACATTAAAACTTTCCATAGATCTGCTACCTATGAAGACCACATGACCAGCGCTGGGTCCTGCCCAACACCTTGTCTTTGGATGAACTATAACTAATGCTGAATGTAGGGAAAAGTTAAACGCTTTATTGTGGGGAAATTATATTATACATTTATATAAACTTCAGCTAGATGGACAAATAGCCATAAATGTTAAATCATTTAAAATTCCACCCATGTGTTGGTTTTACTCAGACCGGGAATGAGCACTGAGCAGAAAAATGCAACAACCCCAACAGCTTCCTGTGATGAGAAATGTCTGGTACATTAAAAAACTGCAGATATATGATCCTCAATTCATTTTGCTCTCCATGAGGAAAATATATTATGCAACCATGTGGTAAAGACTAATTCAGAGACTTTATCACAGTTCAAAGGAACTTTATCTCATCTGTTCATGAGAAACATGTCTAATTAAAAACACATTTACAGAGTGACACTTCATTTCACTGGAATAACTTCAGTGAGTTGCTGAAATTGTTTGAGTAAATTAAAGTAATTGTAAAAATGTACAGCAGACAAATGGAGAATGTGAACTTACGTCCTGTCGCATTGCATGCTGGGACTGCAGCGCTCAACAAGGATCAACAAGCTACTGAAATTATGACTCAAATTCTAATTCAAAAGCAGAATGACGGTCTTACATGCAAAAGTATGTAACTATACGAAACACTTTCACACAATCACACAATGCGGTTATTTTATTAAGTGATGGAAGCAGTGGGTTTAATCATTGATGACCTCGTCATCAAAACGCTTCCCTGGATGTTTTCACATTTTTTAATTTTCAAAAAATAAGTTATTCGGTCCAGTTCCCTTTCAAGAGAACTTGTGCCGCATTGTGAAACAACACTCAGTTTAACAGTGGTGAAAGTCTGGTCAGCTGTTTGCTGGTGTGTTTTAGCTTTGATAAAAAGGGTTTCCCAGCTTCTAAACAAACTATTAGCAATTGGACCGTCACTCAGGTTAGGGCTCATTCAACTGAAGGAGAGGTTTCTTCTAAACCGTTTGGTGGGGGTCTCCCATGATGCTGCTGGTCTCTTCTCACACATTTAGGAGATTCTACAACAATCTTTCTTCACACCAGACACTTGTGTTTTCTTAAGTCCAGTCAGGCTTTCCAGCAGGTTAAGCTCTGGGTTGTGTGGTGAGTATTTTGTTCCTGAAAGCGTTGTTTTAACGAGTGGAAACATCTTAAATTAAAGACGCTGCATCTCCTTGCCATGCATCCTGAGCCCGTAGCAGCATCTTGCTTCGATAATCAGAAGCTAATGTTCTTCTGTTCCAACATCCTTTTGTAGAATACATGCTCTGTCCCATCCCGCATCATCACATAGCATTAATCAAGATCCGTTGTTTCAGATGCTGTTACACTGAGGCTGTTCCCCAAAGTGTCACTTCACATTGTGTCCTTGTTGAGTGAATGAAGCTTATAGTCATAACCTGAGATGTTTTCTACTCATACAGTGAGGCGAGTTAATGCAACTGTTTTCAATGCAGCAGAAATGAGCTCCAGTGGTGACATTTATCATGATCATGACGGAAAGTCAAAAACATTTACCCAGAATTCAATCAGCTGCACTGAGGTTTGTATTATTATAGGAGGATTATTATAGTAGACAAATGTTCTGAAAATGTTCAGTTTCCAAGGTGTCAATAAGGCACAAGAAATTAGGAATTTGATTGTGTATTTAGTGTTTTATACAGTCACACAGCTGATAAACACCTGACAGCACAACTGAATTCTGCAGTATATTATTCAGCATATATCATACAGTAGTGTATAATGGTGAAATATGATGACTAGTGTTGCCTTATTTACTTTCTTTCAGACAGTTTAATAATTTAATAATGCAGGAATTAAGATGAAAGATCAGCCCATCTATTAGATCATTTGAGATGAACAAACACATTGAATCTTTAATATTCTACAGCACAAAACTGCTGCATTACTGCAGTGGGTTATCTGTAAAATCACACTGTAAGAAACAGCAGAACCACTACTGTAAAACGTCTGTTAACTACTGTTAAACTATATGGAATGTATGGCAACTAGTGGATGGTGATGTGCTTTAAATGTATACAGTATCTTTTATATTTAATATAAGCTCCAGGTAACTTAAAAATATAGTTAAAGGTGTCTGGTGAACATCCTCACTGAAGATAATGTTTCTGCTCACATGACAAGTACCAACAAGCAGCTTGTTTATACTTGTGCTGTTGTGTAAACAATGCAGAGATTAAACAGTCTGAAACCTTACAAACATATGAGAGCTCAGTGAGTTACTCAGTCTGTGTAATCTGGTTCCCTTTCAGGAACCTGAGCTGCGTTGAAACACAGCAGGCGTTACCATAGCGTTTCGATGCAGTGTCCCGTTCCTTTCAGAGAACCTTTGTTACATACATAACCTACATACATAATAAGACGCTTCCCCCACAGTTTCCTGTAGGTGTGAGTAAATGTGGCCCTAAATCTAGCCCTGCTGTAGATGAGAATAACATCTAACATCATGTATCTCATCCTCATACAGATCTAAATGACCTCAGATGTGATTTGTTGTGGATAAGTTTAATTGTTTCTATGCTGTCAGACAGCAGCAG